>WTXC01000369.1:0-16277 GCA_022496195.1 Lactifluus subvellereus | reverse complement strand
CCTTGTTAATGAGTTGATTACTCGATCGACCCCAAGCTTCTCTTCCTTTTCCAGTTTCACTTCTTCTTCTTCAGTAGTTCTGATGTATGCAGGAGGTCCCTGAGATGGTTGAGAGCAGTTGGTTCTATTAGGGGGGGTAGAGGTGGATCCAGTGCGTGTGGGACAGTTTCTGGAGATGTGTCCCATCCCTGTGCATCGGAAACACTTGCCAGCCTTCATAAGTTGTTGCTTCTCATCATCTGTTAGGGTCCTGCCAATGCGATCAACGTCCATGGGGACTACTGCATTGTTCGATTCTGGTTCTGGTGTTGGGGAGTGAATGGCTTCTGTTTCATGTTGAAAGAGTGGCGCCACACTCCCTCAGACTTCCCAAAGCGAGAGCGGGTGTCCTTGCTCTTCCAGGTGGGGTAAAGCATCTTTAGGCAGAGCCAAACATCGTGTTCAGTGTGTGCTGCAGCCACCCAATCATCCCACGTCTGGGGGTTGTGTCATTTGATAATTTCCTTCCCTAATTCATCAGGAAGGCCTGCTCAAGGGTGTCCAGTGTCCCTTCTTCATTGAGGCCATATCCGGCCTTTGCTGCATATGTGCGGAACTTGGCAAGGTAGGAGTCTAGATCCCTTCCTTCCATTCGGAGGCTCTTGAGTTGGGCAATTGCATTCTGCTTTTCAGCTGAATCCGCAAAGGCCTGATTAAACTCTGTGGTGTAGTGAAGCCAATAGGCATTATTGGTAGAGGGGATCTGGACATGGTTCGTGTTTGGGTCATCTGGGGCACTCTTTTCCACAATCCAAGTGTGTATGATGTCGACCCAGTCATCTACCTTCTCTCCTCGTATATAGCTGAGGGCAAGGAGAGTCTTTCGGAGTGGATTGGACATTATGTCCATTCCTTCATTTAGTCCCACATAAATGTTGAACTCTCTGACAAATGTTTTGGCCTTAGTGCGATCCCCTTCGAATATGTAGGAGGATTGCCTATGGGTTTGCCACCAGTCCCTTGTGCAGGGGCCGGGGCTGCTGGTGTGGCCTGTTGGGCCGCTTGCTGCTGTGGTTGGGGGCCGATATTCGCCATGATCGAGGGTAAGGGATGTAGGGCGGCAGGGGGTTGTTCGATAGGGTGTGTGGGGACTAGTAGGGTAAGGGGGGATTGTTCTTCTGGTGGGACAGGTTCTCCTACAATGCCGAGGAGTGTAGGGGGTTCTGGTTCACTTGGTGGGGACTGGAATGATTCAGTAGTGTCGGATTCTAGTTCTTCTCGTGGGTCTTCTGGATGCAAATGTCCTAGGCCTATAGCCTGTTCTTGGTCTCTACTGAGGGCGAGGTAGTCTGAGGAATAGGTGTTCCCGTCGATGAAGAAGAGGGGAAACCACTGGTTTCGATCCTGATCTAACTCTACTGCTCCTCTTCTTCCGTTGAAGTATCTGACCCAATAGCCTGCTCTGAGGCTGTCCTCTCTCCAATATGCTGTTCCTCTGATGTGAGGGAGGAGACTGTCTTCTCCTCTTCTGTCGTAGATAAAATACTCATCTGGCCAAACAGGGGGGGGATCCTGTAGGTCTTGGCGAGTAAATCCTTCTTCTAGGTCTGGTTCTTCTTCCCCTCGAGTTGAGTAGGAAGCCACTGTGTTTGGAGTAGACTCGACTTAATGTTAGGCTCAAGTGTTGGCCTTCTGCACGACTTGTGCGGCTGGTTGGTTCGTTAACTTGGTCTAGCCCAAGTCTAGGCTTCTGTGGACTCTGGAGGGCCTGGAACGCACAGGTGAAGTGTGATTCACAAGGAGAGTGGACAGTCCCTTCAGTGCGATGTTAGATAGGATTGAGGGATCGTATCTACACAACACAATGAGAGAAAAGCGGATCAACACTTCAAGGGGTAGGGCACAAGCTTGGCAAAGCTCCTGCCTCTGCACCTTGAGGGGAAGTGCAGACTAAGGTAATCCCAAGACAACCTCAGCTTGCAGAACAGGGGAACTAGCTTGATTGCTCAAGAAGTCGAGTCTGAGTACATACAGACAAGGCAAAGCACTATAAGTACTAGGTAGGGTCAAGGGTAGTGCGTCACCTTAGCTATGATGTCATGTACAAGGGTCAAGGGTAAACGCGTCATCATACAGGGTTGAGGGTAAGTGTGTCATCGTACAAGGCCTAAGGCCCATCATCAGTAAGCAATAGGCAGCCTCATGGTTCGCATGAGGCAGTGGGTCAAGGGGAAGGCATATAGGGAAACAAAAAGTAGGGGTACTCAGTCCAGAGCAGTCCAGAACGTAACAAGCGCACTTTCTGCAGCCTTTCCATGTATGGTGGAAAACATAAAATTGACATTGATACTATTCTGATTTGAGACATACATGGTACAAATACACGAGGCTTGATCCCAGGCTGTTAGGTCAAGCCACTTTAAAAATCCAGGTCTTCCTGGATAATGCGGTCAAAGGCTGCTGATCGCTCTGTTGCACTCATGGCATGTAATTGGGACATGACATCTGTTGGTGCTTGGCTAGCACTGTCATCAGGGACAATGGTCAGGCTCTCTTGGCTTGTCATTCTTATGAGCATGGCATGTTGGGAGGGGGCTTGCTGGCTTTGTTTTCCCTTCTTTTTGAAGCATTGGGCGGTGCGATGTCCCTTCTCTTTGCAGTAGAAGCACTTTTGCTTGTCCATGAGCTTCTTCTTTTCTGCATCTGTTAGTGGTCCTCCCATGCGTGCAGTGTCTACGTCCATAGGGACTGGGGTGTTATTTCTGGGGCGCTGGGCAGGGGCTGGTGCTCTTGGGATAAACCGTGGTTTAGGGGTGAAGCGTTGCTGATTGGGGGCGGGTCCTAGATCGGCAAGTATCTGCGCGCTTCTAATGACTTCCTTTCGCACTGCTTCTTGCCAGTCGTCTAGCATTGTGGGTATGGTTTCTTTGTTGAGTATTTTCAGGGCTATCCCTCGTCACAGACCCTTCTTGAAGAGGTCTAGCGTTCCCAGATCTGTGGGGGATCGTCCTGCTGCTAGGACAAGGTGGTTGAAGGTGGTGATGAAGCCGGCAACATCATTCTCCTGCATCCTGAGGTTGACCAACTTATTAAAGGCGTTTTGTTCTTTGGCTGTGTCTGTGAAGGTGTTGGTGAAGTCCTGGACGAAGCTAGCCCATAGTGCCTCGTCTGTCTTCTGGATGCGGTTGACTGCTCGAGTGGTTCTTTCCTCTAGGAGTGCAGTTTGTGCGTCGGTCCAGTCATCCACCTTGGGGCCTCTAATGTATCCAATGGCAAGTGCTACTCGGTTGTAGGGGATGGTAATGTTGTCTGACTTCCCATTGAGGATTCGGTATAGTTTAAATTCCTTCAGGAATTTGGCACTCTTGCTTCGGTCTCCATCGAAGATTGCAGGCGCATTTCCTTTCATGGAGTCGTTGCTGTTCCCTTGTGGTGCCGAAATTGTTGCCATACTGGTCTGCTGTGGCAGAGGCAGGGGTGGTATAGGTTGCTGGAGGATGGGTGGTGGCGGCATTGGCTGGGTGGCTTGTTGTGCTAGACAGAGTAACTGCAGTGTGGCTGCTGTTTCCTGGGTGAGGGGGTGACTGCCTTGGAGCATAGCAATGTCCTGAAGTCCGGTGCTTAGGAATTCTTTGAGTGGTTCTGTCTCCTTCTGTTTCCCCTTTGATGTGGAGGGGGCAAGTGGTGGCGAAGGTGGGTCTACGTCGATGCTTTCTGGAGCCTTACCAGGGTGTCCTAGTCCTGTGGTATCGTCGTGGGGGATGCAGTTGTCTGGCTTTGTCCAGTAACGATTTTCTGCCCACTCTAGGATATACCAGTGGTCATTGATAAATTCGATAGGGAAGTGTTTTTCACTTCCATCAGGGGCTCGGATCGTGTGGTGGTAGCACCACTTTCTGGGGTTTCAGTCAGTGTCCTTCCAATAGGCACCTCCACAGATGTAGTCTGGCAAGTCTGCATTCTTTCATGGTGCAACTGGGGTGTCTCTAGTCTCTGAGATCTGTATTTGAAGGGTCGCCACTTTTACTGTCCTTCTTGTAGAATACATTCTACTTCATGGACAAAGATGGTGCAGATGAAATCAACTTCAGTGACAATTTCAGCTAGCTCTTGGGCGATTTGGTCAAGGTTGCGGTGGTGTCTATTTGGCCCGCTGGTGCAGGTTCTTGGGCAGTCGCACTGGTGACATCTGACGTCACTTTCAAGTTGGTTTGTGGCTTCTCGTGTCCAGATGATGGCTTCGAGGACTTCTGGTATGCTAACTTTGTGGAGGGGTCCTAGACGCAGTTGTCAAGTAGACTCCAGGGCTCTAACGATAGCTGTAAGATGGTGAGGGCTGCTTCAAATGCTACAAAGTCTTCCAGCCACTTCTGTTCAATGAATCGAAAGTTTTCTACTTTGATTGAAAGGGCATGATGTTGCTCTGTTGGTCCTTCTGCACAGGATAGGAAGCAGGTAGCATTGTGACGATAGACTGCGTCATCAAGGAGGATTCTCCACTGGGTAATGTGTGCATGTCTTCTGTTAAGATCGCTGAGGTGTTCCCAATAGTCTTCATTGTCCAGGGCAGGGCGTTCCTGGTGGTTAGTGGGAAGCTTGACTTATGTTATGGCTCAATGGGCCATGAGCATGACTTGTGCGACTTGGGCATAGGCAAGAGTGAGCATGTGTGAGGCAATGAGCACGTGGTCCTGAGTGTGACACTTTCGTGGTCATGTTGACATGAGAGCAAAGCTGAGTTCTTCAGAGTAGGGCGAGCATGTGACTGGTGCGAAAGCTCAAAGCTAAGTCATTGCAGCCGACTTAGAGAGGTGTGAGAGTGAAGCAGTGCCTTGCTGAGCGGTAGACGTGAAAGGCAACTTGAAGCGGCAAGTTCAAGTAAAGAAGGCGACTTAGAGCGGCGAGCTCAAGTGAGGAGGCAAGACAGATCGAATTGAGAAACAAAGTCAAGCTTAAGGCTCGACTGTACGCAAGGTGCGGCCCTTATATAGGCCCATACAGGAGGAGCATGTGCTACTATGCTACCAAGTCATAACGAGGGTAGTGGAGCAGTCCACTAAGTATAGTGCCGGCTCCACGGGTGACTGTGGAGCGGGGCGAGTCACAAACGAGTCAGCAGGCTAAGTATAGTACACGCTCCATGTCCTCATGGAGCATCATCAGTCATCGCATTGAGTCAGTGCAAAGCATAAGTAGGGTAGCGTAAACAAGAAAAAGACAGTCCATACAGTCCGTAGGCGAGATCATAACACATGCCTACTCTCTGACTCAGGAGTGTTTGTCTATATGTCTAAAAGCAAACACCCAGTCATTGCAATCATCTATGTAGATGATGCATTGTTCATGGGGAAAGATCTTTCCCAAGTGAACAAACTCAAGTCTGCATTTATGCAAGCATGGGAATGCCGTGACTTAGGCAACGTTAAGGAGTTCTTGCGCATGCACATTAGATGCAAGAATAAGCATATCTACTTAGATCAGACCGCTTATCTTGCTAAAGTGCTGCAATGCTTTGGAATGACCAATGCAAAAGCTGCAGACACTCCACTCCCAATGGGCTATCAACCAATGCCCAACAACAAGCCTGTCAATGACGCCATTCGCCATAAGTTCCAGCAAGTGATCGGCTCACTTCTGTACATAATGTTAGGCACACACCCTGACATAGCATACGCAGTGACCAAGCTTTCA
The DNA here is from genome assembly GCA_022496195.1 of Lactifluus subvellereus. NCBI lineage: Eukaryota > Fungi > Basidiomycota > Agaricomycetes > Russulales > Russulaceae > Lactifluus > Lactifluus subvellereus. Next base: position 10,607 of record WTXC01000369.1, on the reverse strand, counting down.
CAGTATAGTGCAAACCCCTCTCAAGACCATTTAAACAGAGCGCTGTATATCTGCCACTACTTAGTTGGCACTTCCAACTATGCTATGGTCTATGATGGAGTGAATGGCAAAGGCTTTCAAGCCTATGCTGATTCAGATTGGGGAAGCAATACTGAGAATCACTGTTCCACTACTGGATACATGATAAGCCTTGCAAGCACAGTCTTCACCTGGAATTCCAGAGCTCAGAAGACTGTCGCACTCTTATCCACTGAAGTGGAATACATGTCCTTGTCTGATACAAGTTGACAGGTTGTCTGGGTCCATTCCCTCCTTGAAGAGATCGGATTTACCATCAAACCTATTCTGCTCAATGGAGACAACCAAGGAGCCATATTCATGGCCTCCAATCCTGTCCAAGAGCACCGTATCAAACACATTGATATACGCTACCACTATATTCATCAAGTGGTAAAGGACAGGAAGGTTAAACTCCAATTTGTGGATGGAGATAAAAATCCCGCAGACATGTTCACTAAGAATCTAGGACATACTAGATTCCATGAACTTAGGGGTCAACTTGGGCTTGAGTTTTACTCACCTAAGAATGCTTAGTGCACCTATACAGTGCAATCTCTGCGCACCATCTTTGGCACACGCTGCAATGCTCAGGACGCAAACTTCATCTTCCCTGAAGAACTAGAATCCATGAGGACTCTAATTACGCTCTTATGCAACGAGATGGACACGTTTCAGCTTGCACAAGCATATATAGTCCACGTGCGAAACTAGCCTCCAGGATTGGTATGCAGGCATCTGCAGCAAATACATGGTTGCACAACCTACAGGTCCTGCAATGCAGGAGATGCACTCTAACACAGAGACTGTCACGAATCCCTGACTTCCATCAGATGTGCAATGCTCTTGCCACACACATGACCCTTGTTTCCCTGATCAAGAAACTGATGGGTGCATGTCCCTTGGCTTTCAGAGCAGTCTCAGGTGCGCCACTTAGCGTGTTGGATTCCCTATGCATGGAAGATCTGGACTTCTGTACTCGCATCACAGAAAGTCAAAGATCTCCCATACATGCCATGCCTTTCCTTCCTATTGGAAAGATCTGGTGCATAAAGTCCAAACAGCACTTGTGCATCAAATGCTTCTCTAACCAGCTCTGTTATTACGGTACACTTAGCAAGGGGGAGTGTTGAACTGGAAACACACAAGCCAGCATAGCTGTGCATCCGGTTAGGGGCTCTATACTACACCCTAGTTGAGTAGAGCAATCCCCTTATGGGATTTACAAGGACACTCCTTTATGGTTATTAGTTTACTGTCACATAGTGACCAGTCACTCCTGTCCTTCATGTATATAAGCTCCTTGGTAGTACGCACTAATCAGTAGTACTCTGACTTCTACTTGTCGCTGTATAAGTGAGTCTCTTACTCCCTGGTTGTATGTGCACTATGTGCTGCTCAACAACTACACCCACCTGCCCTGACTCGAGGAGCCCCTCATCCTTGGACATCTAACACTGATGTCCCATATTTTTGCTGAGCCCCTTCATGCTAAACCGCATCCCGACACTCACCTCCCAGCCATAGATGACTGGGACCTCTTCGTCCTGGAGGGCAGCCACCAATACCGCCATCATGTCGACAGGCTCATCAATGGACTTGCTGACCCTGGAGTTACCACTGAAGTCCACAGGTACCACACCATAGTGAGGAAGCTCCACTTCCAAATTGAGCAGGAATACTACCACCTGCTGTCCACTCCTGAATGTCGTGTTGAGTATACTGCCCTCCAGTTACAGAGGGACACTGACCTAGTACACTGCCACCACAAGCTCAGAGATGAGCTGTGCAGCATTGAGGTATGCCTGTACAAGGCTGCACTGATGTCGTGCATTGGGCCGAAGCTGGACCAAATCCTAGAGTGCCCTGCCCTTCCCTCCATGTCTTACTTTCTGCGGGGCCACCCTGCTACTCACCAGACCGATGTTGTTGCCACCCTCCCTGTCCACATGCTGCCCCATGTCCACTTTATGAATGCACACCCCCTCCCTGTCCACGAACGTGCCGCCATCTATGCCCTCTGACACAAGCGTGCCTGCCCTGAGTCCTCCCCTGACACCAACAACACTGGACATGCCTTATCCGGTGAGCCTGCTACCTCAGACTAACAGCGTGGCAGCTGTCCCTTAGGGGAGGGTGTACTGTTATGATCGCAGTTATGGACTAAGCAGACCATTCTCTTGTCTCTTACAATACTGTGCTTATGACTCATTTTATGCTCTGGCCACTGACTCGATGGTTATGACTCACCATGCTCCATCCCTCCATGGAGCACATACTGTCATGCCCAGACTCTGGGCATACCTCCACTGGTGTTGGAGGTGGCGGCGGCAATGATGGCAGGGGAGTAGGGGATCTTGGACGTGAAGGTCCTAAGTCCTGATAATGAGCTCTCGCTGGGGAGCTAAGATGGCGTTTGATCTTAAGTCCTTTGACCATATGCTAGTGACACTTGTGCAAGTGATGCAAAGTCTGGCAATAAGCCAGAGGAGTGGTGGTTCACAAGTAAAAGACCTGAAGATGATTGACTTGTCTGAGATTACAAGAGAACAGACTTAGGGTCTGCTCTAAGGCGATACAACATGATATAAGTACATCAGGGAGGTGAGTCAGATCAAGTCATAGTGCCCCTAGGACACTAGTAAGCAAACACAGTAAGCCTCAAGTCATCGTACAGTAAGCAGGGTGACGTGTGAGTTATATTGTACAGTATGAGTCAGTAGGTGCTGAGGCAGCGCATGCGCAGAGGTATGCAAATGTAGCACTAGTGAAATGTGCACCAGAGGCGAAGTGTGGGAACACCTACTATAATAGGAAGGTAAGCATGATGTAAGTGAAAGTGGCCAAGTCATGGCCTCAAGCAGAGTCTCAGGCCATAGGGGCTTGGCAGTCCATAAACGCAGCAAGGAGGGAAGTGAGATAGGTGGAAAAATGAAGTGTACATGGTCCCTTTGTGCGTACTGCGATCATAGAGGGATCCCAGCACACACAAACGTGACACATACTATACTTAGTACTGACTCAGCTCTGACTCATCCCACTCCACAAAAGCCTGTGGAGCCAGTACTATACTTAGGTGGACTACTCCACTACCCTCGTTATGACTCAGTAGCAGTAGCATGTGACTCCCTTGTACCGGGCCCATATAAGGGCCTTAGTTTGCATAGAGTCAAGCCCTAAGCTTGACTTCATTCCAATTCAATTGTTCTTGCCTTGTTACATTCTGGACTGCTCTGAACTGAGTACCCCTACTTTTTGTTTCCCTATATGCCTTCCCCTTGACCCACTGCCTCATGCGAACCATGAGGCTGCCTATTGCTTACTGATGATGGGCCTTAGGCCTTGTATGATGACGCACTTACCCTCAACCCTGTATGATGACGTGTTTACCCTTGACCCTTGTACATGACATCATAGCTAAGGTGACGCACTACCCTTGACCCTACCTAGTACTTATAGTGCTTTGCCTTGTCTGTATGTACTCAGACTCAACTTCTTGAGCAATCAAGCTAGTTCCCCTGTTCTGCAAGCTGAGGTTGTCTTGGGATTACCTTAGTCTGCACTTCCCCTCAAGGCGCAGAGGCAGGAGCTTTGCCAAGCTTGTGCCCTACCCCTTGAAGTGTTGATCTGCTTTTCTCTCATTGCGTTGTGTAGATACGATCCCTCGATCCTATCTAACATCGCACTGAAGGGACTGTCCACTCTCCTTGTGAATCACACTTCACCTGTGCATTCCAGGCCCTCCAGAGTCCACAGAAGCCTAGACTTGGGCTAGACCAAGTTAACGAACCAACCAGCCGCACAAGTCATGCAGAAGGCCAACGCTTGAGCCTAACAGCGCTCATAGACAATGGTGCCACCAATAACTTCATCAACCAGAAAACTGCCCAAAGGCTGCATCTGGTGCCCAGACAACTCCCCCAGCCATGCCTCCTCTACAACGTAGATGGATCTGAAAACTGCAGTGGCCGCATCACCACCTACTGTGACCTGACAATCCAACAAGGAAAGAAAGAAAGTGTACAGTGCTTCTTCCTTGCTAACCTAGGATGAGACCAAATGATCCTAGGATTCCCCTGGTTCCATGCCTTCAACCCCGACATTGACTGGAGCACCAAGACTGTCAAAGGAGGACCAATTTCCCTCGCACTAACCAGCAGAAGGGCACCAGAACAGCCTCAAAGCCTATTGAGATACACCCAACTGCTTGGACACGCCCTCCAAGCCACCTCCTTGGAAGGAGACAACCTGATCCTCCAGATCAACAGAATGAACATTGCCCAGGAATGGGCAATTAAGGAGCACCAGGAACGAACCGCCCCCACAGCAGCTGACGTGCCCTCAGAATACTCCCAACACTGGAGGGTTTTCTCAGAGAAGGAGGCACAGCGATTCCCACCAAGCAGAGAAGATGATCATGCCATCAGGTTAAAGCCCGATGCCCCCGCCACACTAGACTGCAAAGTCTACCCACTAAACCCCAAGGAAATGATCACCACTGATGCCTGGCTCAAAGAGCAGCTCAACAAAGGATACATCGAACTGTCGAGCTCCCCTTATGCTGCCCCCTTTTTCTTTATTAAGAAAAAGGATGGATCCCTCCGCCTGGTCCAGGACTACTGCACACTGAATAGCTGGACAATACGAGATGTCTACCCCCTCCCTGACATTAGCATCCTAACCAGAGACCTTGAAGGACGTGCTCTGTTTACCAAGTTCAATATCTGATGGGGATATCACAATGTGAGAATCAAAGATGGTGACCAATGGAAGGCAGCCTTCAAAATGCCACAAGGGCTGTTCCAGCCACGCGTTATGCTGTTTGGACAGTGCAATGCACCTAGTACCTTCCAGTGAGTAATGGATCAACTCCTGTGCCCACTAAAGCTCAAGTACCCAAGGATGATTTTCGTATACATGGATGACATCCTCGTTGCCACACCACTAGACCACACGCTGCACCAACGCATGGTCCACAAGCTGCTAGACATCCTGGAAGCAGCATCATTCTTCTTGAAGCCCCAGAAATGTCAATTCGAACAGAGAAGAGTCGAATACCTGGGACTAGTTATCGATGGAGACTTGCTACACATCGAGTCTAGCAAGCTGAAAGGCATCAAGGAGTGGCCTTGAGTACTCACCAGTGTCAAGCAGCTGCAATCCACACTCAGTGTCCTAGGCTACCAATGCCCCTTCATACCAGGATTTGCTGAAATCGCCTGCCCTCTAACCAACCTCTTGAAGAAAGGAGTCCCCTTCAACTGGACAGATGAGTGCACTGCAGCGGTCGACCAGCTTATCAAGATTGTCACAAGTGACCTGGTTCTCTGGCAACCAAGCCCAGCACACCCCTATGAACTGGAGGTAGATGCCTCCCAGAATGCCACAGGTGCCATCCTGTACCAACACGATGCCCAAGGACGCTGATGGCCAGTGGGATACGACTCCAAGACGTTCACAGCCACTGAATGCAATTACCCCATCTGGGACAGGGAGTTCCTCACCATCGTCAGAGGCTTAGAACACTGGCATTACCTGCTTATGGGAGCCCAGCACCAGGTCACTGTCATCACTGACCACAAAAATCTCCAGTACTACTGGTCACCCCAGAAAATCAACTGCCACATTGCCCGATACATCCTCATGCTTGGGGATTACCATATCACCCTGGTACACCACCCAGGGGCCACAAATAAAGCCGACGCCCTCTCCTGCCGTCCAGATTTCAACCACACTGGCCAGGACAACACCGAAGTCCTCGCCCTGCCACCTGCCTTGTTTACTAATGCTGCAACAAGCGTCGACCTCAAGGACCGCACCCTCGCCCTCCAAAATGACCATAAAGACACCCTTGCCACCTGGGCCTCCACCTACCCCATCAAACGCCATCCCGGAGGAGGCTGGTGGCATGCCAACCACCTAGTTGTCATGGCAGACAATGACCTTAGGAGGGGAGTGATCTCTCTATACCATAACTCACCAACCGCCGGGCACCCCGGAATTTTAAAAACTTGCCTACTCATCACCAGAGACTACTGGTGGCCCAACATGAAGCAAACAGTTCTCACCTATGTCAAAGGCTGCACCACCTGCCAAGCCACCAAAGCGAACACCACCAAGCCCGCACCGCCTTTCATGCCTATCACAACCAACCCCAACACCCTACCATTCGAAACCATTGCCCTTGACCTTATTGTAAAGCTGCCCCCATCTAAAGGATTCGACTCCATCCTCATGATTACTGACCACAACTGCTCGAAAGCCAGCATATTCATCCCCTGCAACAAAGCCATGACCATGCCAGAACTCGTCACATTATACACCAAACACGTGTTCCCCCACTACAGCATTCCCCGAAAGATCATTAGTGACAGAGGAACACACTTCGCCTCGCACTTCCCACAAGAACTGTGCAAGACACTGAAGATTGAACAAAACATTAGCACCGCATACCATCCCCAAACAGACGGGCAATCCGAATGAACTAACCAGTGGCTCGAACAATACCTCCACATCTATGTCAATCACCAGCAGAACAACTGGGCCACCCTCCTACCCATTGCTCAATACATCCACAATGCCTGGCCCAGCAGCACCACAAAGCAAGCGCCATTCCAACTTCTCATGGGACACATCCCACGTGCCCATCAGCCACAGAGGTCCGAGAAAATGCCATCACTCCAAGAACACCTAGACCTTGTCCATCAAGGACGAATATCAGTGCAGACCGCCATTACCAATGCCTAGACCCTCATCAGCACCAGAAAGGGAGCGCAATTTAAGCCATTTGCAAAAGGACAGAAGGTCTGGCTTGACGGAAGGAACATCCACATCACCCAGCCAAGCGCAAAACTCGCTCAAAGGCGCTATGGCCCCTTCCAGATCACTGACATCATTTCCCCAGTAGTATATCGAGTCACAATTCCCCCTCAATGGAAATTATGTCATGTCCATGACGTGTTCCATATCAGCCTCCTTACCCCATACATAGAAACTAAAGAGCATGGCCCCAACTTCACAGAACCGCCTCCTGACGTCATCGATGGAGAAGCAGAGTATGAAGTCGAGGCCATTCTAGAATACCGCACATTTGGAAGAACAAAGCAACCACAGTACTGAGTCAGATGGAAAGGGTACTCTGCAGCAGAAGACATGTGGGAACCTCAGAAGAACCTGAAAAATTCACTGAACCTAGTCCGCCAGTTCCACTGAGATAACCCCACAGCAATAAGAAAAGCCTATATAAGACATGCCTTGACCGCCCTCAAGTCCTCATCCCCCTCTCTCACTTCTACCACACCCAGCACACCACCACCAGCCTACTCCTCCCTCATGTCCTCTGATGGCTCGCAGAAAAACCAACTCGCCAACAAAGGGAAAGGAAGGGAAGCCTCTGTCGTCCCAGACTCGCCCACACCCTCCATCTCGAAGAATGACGACGCACAGCGCCCCGTACAGGTCCATGTCGCCACCAGGATATTCACCGTGTGAGGCAACGACAGCAGCAATGACAACAGCAGTGATGCCAGCAGCAACACCGAGTGGACCGCTAATGATCGAAGAACAGGTGGACCAGTTCTTGAGTGAGCTTCTCCACTCCCTGACCTCCACAGCTGCACCAAGTTTAACCACCCCCTCTCTGCTGACAATTTCTGTGGAATCTGCAATGCCCCCATTAAGATGGACAACGGCCATGCCACCTGGAGCGCCTCCCCCATCTCAAGCAGCGACACAGCGACCACCAACTCCTGTGCCTCCCCTTCACTGACCAGGGTCGATGCCCCCGCTATTTCTGCATCCGTTAGACGAGGTACGAACGATGACCTTGCCAGTGCCTTCCAGCTTTTGCAGCCGCCAAATGTCGCTGCCACCAGAATGCCTGCCACGCTTCCAACGTGGCTCCCAGCCCCTCCTGTCCTCCATAGTTACACAGACGTCGCCGCCACCCACACCAATCAAGGAAGAGAGCCCCACACCACAACTCCATGCACCCACAGTGCCTGAGGGAATCCAGGCCACAGTCAGCCGGACGACACACTCGGCTACAATGGTTATTTCTTGCGATGGAATCGACTTGTCGACAATCCAAGTGAACAGAACGTTATCCTTGTCCCCGATCACAACAATCGACTAGTCCCTGCCACGTACTACGCCCACCTGCCCTTCCTCGACGAGCCCCTCATCCTGGGACGTCTGACACTGACGTCCCACATATTCACTGAGCCCCTCCATGCTAAACCGTGCCCCAATGCTCACCTCCCAGCTGTAGACGACTGGGATCTCTTCACCCTGGAGGGCAGCCACCAATTTCGCCGCCACGTTGACAGGCTCATCGATGGGCTTGAGGACCAGGGGGTTGTCGCTGAGATCCACAGATATCGCACTGTGGTGCACAAGCTACACTTCCAGATTGAGCAGGAGTACCACCACCTACTAACCACCCCGGAGCGCCGTGTCGAGTATACTGCCCTCCAGCTGCAGAGGGACGCTGACCTAGTTTGCTGCTGTCACAAGCTTAGAGATGAGCTGCGTGGCATTGAGGTACGCCTCTATGAGGCCGCAGTCATGTTGCACATTGGTCCCAAGTTGGACCAGATCTTGGAGTGCCCCATCCTCCCATCCATGTCTTACTTCATGCGAGGGCGTCCTGCTACTCACCAGACTGACATCATCTCCACCCTCCCCATCCACGTGCTGCCGCACATCCACTTCATGAACACACACCCCCTGCCCGTCCATGAGCGCGCCACCATCCATGCCCTTCAGCGCAAGTGCCCCTGCCCCCCAGAGTCCTCCCCAGATGCCAATGACGCCAGACGAGCCCTGTCTGGTGAGCCTGCTACCTCTGACTAACAGCATGGCAGCTGTCCCTTAGGGGAGGGCATACTGTTACGATCTCGCCTACAGACTGTATGGACCATCTTTTTCTTGTTTATGCTACCCTACTTACGCTTAGCACTGACTTGATGTGATGACTGATGATGCTCCATGAGGACATGGAGTGTGTACTATACTTAGCCTGCTGACTCGTTCGTGACTCACCCTGCTCCACAGTCACCCATGGAGCCGGTACTATACTTAGCGGACTGCTCCACTACCCTCATTATGACTTGGTAGCATAGTAGCACGTGTTCCTCCTGTATGGGCCTATATAAGGGCCGCGCCTTGCATACAGTCCATCAGGTAAAGTTGATTTTTCTTAAAGTGTCTTAAAGTGTCTTAAAGTGAAAAATAAGACACTTTAAGACAAATTTCACTAAGCTGAATGTTGCTTAATTCAGGAGATCCATTCTTTTAAATAAGCACAATTTTCTTAATAAAGGCTTAAATAAGCCCAATATCCTTAATGAACTGCTTAAATAAGTACAATGTCCTTAATAAATGGCTTAAATAGGTATGAATAAATGCTTGATTCCACTTACTGTAATTCTAGGGACTCACAGGTTACTGGCCACACACACACATACACACACAGATAATTCACATGCACACAATTCAATTATTTACTATGTTCAGTAGAATAGACATAATGATATAAGTATCAGATATATAGCAGTATCAGATTGACACCACCGCCGCGATGGCGATGATGGTGTGGGAGGGGCGGTGACGGTGTGGTGGAGGTGGCAGTAACAGTGCACAACCTCGATGGCAATGACAGTGGGGTGGCAGTGTGGGCGGCAGTGCAGGTGCAACCGTGACGGCGGCAGCGGCGATGGCACAGGTGCAACCGCGACGGCGGCGGGGATGGTGCAGGTGCAACTGCGGCGGCGGGGACGGCACAGGTGCAACCGTGGCGGCGGTGGCGGGGACGGCGCAGGTGCAACTGCAATGGTGGTGGCGGGGACAGTGCAGGTGCAACCACGATGGCGGTGGTGGGGATGGTGCAGGCGCAACCATGACGGCAATGCGGCTGTGGGTATGCCCGCGGTGACGTTGTTGGCGCAGCCGCAATGGCAATGGTGGTGTGGCGGGGGTGGTGACAGTGCGGCGGTGGCAATGGTGATGGTGCTGAGACAGCCGCAGCTGCAGCTGCAGCTGCAGCCACGGTGACGGGGCCGGCGTGACCACAATGGTGGTGACGGTGCTGGCACAGCCACAATGGATGTGACAGGGTCGGACTGAAGGTGGAGGCGGTAAAGCTTGGCATGAGTAAATAGAGTTGCCATGATTGATAGGAATGATATGAACAAAAAAAGAAAAAAAATGCCCCCAGCTTGCACTTGTGAGCGAGAGGGAGGTGGTGGTGGTGGTGGTGGTGGTGTGGCGGCAACTGGCGGCATGTGCAGGTCTGGTGGGAGAGAATCCACCCCCTGCCCACATTTACAAGCAGGAAGGGGGGGTGTTGGCGGCGACTTGGCAGCGACATGGCGGTGGGGCATCGTCGAAACTACCCCGAGTTTGCATTTGCAAGCGAGAGGCAGTGAGTTGGAGGCGAGGTGGCAGCAGGGTGTCATTGAAACCACCCCCAGCTCACGTTTGCGAGCGAGAGGAGGTTGGTGGTGGTGATGTGGCGGCAGCGAGATGTCGTCATAGAGAGTGAACCACCC
>WTXC01000368.1:0-16294 GCA_022496195.1 Lactifluus subvellereus | reverse complement strand
ATCGTGTATGTCGATCTTGAGAGATGGGGGATCTATTGCGCAGGCCCATCCTGGAGGTCGAGCCAACGATTCAAACACAGCGCGAGTAATGAGTGGAGTAAGAGTGGCCCGTGTGAGAAACTGAAATAGAAGGTGGCATAGTTTTTCCCAACAGAGAGCACCTCCTCCGGTCGATGTTTGCGAAACAACCCGATGAGCGTGTCGGGCTCATGAGCGGCGTATAGCTGCAAGATGACGGACAAGCCAACATTAAATACAAATAAGCGGCGGGAAGGAGACAGCCCAAACTTACATCATAGTCACCCTGGGGACGACGGCGCCACCAGAACAGACGCACTGTCCGGTCCGGGCCTTCACAGAGGAAAGAGCGGGAGCTGCCGACGAGGGGGGAGGAGGAAGAAGGAGCCAACGCGCGAATTGGTATTTGGTATTGTTGTTTGTTTGTGGGAACGAGGGGAAATAAATAAGTGCGCGTGAACAAAGGTAATATGGTCCGGGCGGCTGTGGGCCCGCGGAGCGTTTTTTTTTTGCTTACTGTGGCATCGGTTGAAAGGGCATGACAAGTTCGCCCATGTGGGCATGACGGGGGGGGACCCCGGCCAGGTCAATGTTCCCAGAGCGCTTGTTCCGAACCAATTGAAAGTTACGACGGTCGCACCGCGGGCGTCTGTCACCTGGTTGCAACCACACGGCCGATTGTCAGCTGTGCGCTAAAGGAGGAGAAGGGGGGAAAGACGCTGGGCCGGGCTTGTCCAGAAGCACGTACTATCGTATGCGTCGAGAGGAAACCAACGGGTGTTTGGAATTGGTAATATACGAGCGGGTCCATGCCCATGATACGGAAGCCGTGGCGGGGTTATCCGAGTCCAAAAAATGAACTTCAAAGTTGGCCGGAATGCCATCAATCATACGCTCCATGGTGGCTGCAGTTGTCTGGCGGCGATGTAGATGATGGGCTCTGGAGGAAGGGGGTTAATGAGGGACTGCGGACCTCCGCGCAGAGGGGCTGGCTTTTTGGAGAGAGAACCACGCCGATCCCCCGAGGTTGGAACCACACACGCGCAATCAAATCAGAAGGCAATGAATCGATGGCGGTACTTGCACCCCATCGTTGACAATGCGGTGGCGTGGCTGATGGAAAAGGTGCATTGATGAGAGAAAACGGAAGGAAAGGGTCCGCGTGACATCGTACTGAGTTTGAGGTGATAGGGCATCCAAGGAGAGGGGGAGTGGTGGTGTTCTAAAGGGGCCCTGAAAGCCACGACCTAAATCTCTCTCACGAAAGAGCATAAGCGAGAATGCAAGAGAAAAAACGGAAAATGAGTAGCGCCAAAAGGGTATTGGGCCGGACACAAAAAAACGTGGCAGGAAGAAAAAATCGGCCTCATGCACATCGACTTTCCAAAGGTTCTTCCGAAGGTCCTTCGTGATATGTATGGCGCTCCCACCCCACCAGTATTCACTCCATTCCAACACAAGGACGACGGGATACCTGGTACTTGCGACCCCGTGTTTGCGGAGTGGAATAGTGCTAGTCTTTGTCTTTGGTGAAGTGGAACCGGGGCTCAGGCTTATTAGAGCCGGTCCAAACATGGCGATGAATTTCAACACATTGGAAGACACCGTAAGACGTATCAGGCGTACCGATCTGGAAATCTGGCGATTCGACGGCTACTATGAAAAGGTCGAATCGGGCTGCGTGAGAAGACTTGAAAATGCGCCCCCTCTAGGTGTGGGCGACGGCGAGGAGGTTAATCCCGTAGGGGGAGTCGATGGTTAGTGATGGGGGCCTCGTTCTGTCCACCGTGTGATCCTGAGGGTGTGTACGACGTCGTTGCGAAGGCGTTGGGCTTAGGAGTAGTAAACCAGAGAGGGACGAGGAAGAGGACGAAGGGGAACGACACGGGGTGTGCCGACACGGAAGAGTGGTTGTGTCGGCAAGCCATGAGGTAGTGGTGTTGAGGTTAATAGTTTGGCAACATGCCTCAGGTATAAATAATCCATGCCACCAAGCGCGCTACCAGAGGCGAGGACGCCGCGTGTATCTTCAGGCGAGAGAAATCGAGGAGTAGTGGACTACCCCGTGCGGGGAACAGCACGTGAGGGACTTGCAAATAGCACAGGGAAGACAAGACCAAGACGTTACCTATGGCAAAACACTGCAAAAGGTGGCCATATCAGCTGGACCTGAGAAGCCTTGAGGGCAGCATAAAGGCCCGCACATATATGGCAAGTTGCGGACATTGTTCCAAAGGTACATAAATGAAACGCTAGCCGGTCACTCGGGGACGTTGATACCAACTGGACGAGACAAGGGGAACGGGGAGAATGATCGCATACAGGTAGGTGGTTTGATGGACACGCTGAAAGGAGGGCGGCAAGGTACATCACAAGTACCCTGTACACTGACGGAAGGGAGGCGTCAAAGAGTGTCTACTAGGACACGACTTGTAGGAGGGGGAAAGAGAAAAAAAGTCAGCGCTAGGTTGAGTTCGCACATATGAACCAAGTACTCACGCCGGACAAGAAACCGGCGGGGTGGAGATGGGCGGCGATGGGGGCATATTGGGTGGTAAATAGGGACCTGTGACTGTAAGAAGCCCGAAATGTGTCAACGACCGCGAACGCACTGGGAAAAGACGGTTTACTGGTATCAGAGCGATAAAGAATGCATCCCACGCCATACTTTGACCGCGCCAAAGAAACGCAGAAATGAAAAGAGTACATACAGAGAAAAAATATTGGAGGTGGCGGAACCGACAATCATGAAGCAGCAGCGTCATAGGTTGGGAATCACTAGATGGGGCTGATAAATGCGCACTGGCACCGTTAAAGGAGGTCGATTGACCCACCTACTGACATTGCGTGGTCAGGATACGCGTAAACACCCCCGCCGGAATTATTCGAGACAGACCGAATACGGTGAAGTTGCACTTCGCCGCTGCTTTACACGTGACTTCATCAACGTCATTTGCGCGCGCGTTGATGCAGGCGGTTCCCATGAGACATCAACATCACTTACCATATAGCAACCTGCGCAGATCCCATGAGATCACAACCCGAAACTAGTAGGCGTATTATAAGCGATTATCTGTCATTTTTTTGAGCGTACCTCGCTTAGATGTTGATGGATGTGGACTTGTTATTGCCGTCTTCGGTTCCGGCTATAACTGATACTGTAATTAAATGACAAGTTTACAGTACGTCCGTGCCGAAGGCACGGGTTGCTCGTGGGCCCGCAACCCTACCTACGGCACTTGACGTAAACTTGTCCATAGAGATTAGACCTCGATGTGAATCTACCCGGTGACCGATTGTTACATAACACCATCTTCAAAATAGAAATAGCACCACGACCGATCTTTAACAATGTGACCCAGGCGCGAGATCTGTGGAGCGGGCCATGTAAAAGGTTTTCAAGAGGTCACAGTACCAGTAGAATTGGAAAAGAGAACCACCTTCATTTCGGATCAGGCTGCATCTCCTCCGGAATTCAAACAAGATGCCTTGCGGTTCAGTGAGCTACTTTATAAATGTGCTGGTGCTTACGTCCGACTCCTTGACACTACTGTATCGTTACTTACACAATCCACCTGCGAAAATAACTTAAGGTAAGCATAAGCATTAGGACCTTGCCGGAGCGCGCACGGACCCCTGTGAGAAGTCCGAGATGCTTCTCTCAAAATACAGTGGTGTGGGGCTACCGGGCCACGCACCATCCGAATCCACATACACGCCACGTATCACCCCGGCATCGACCTTCTTCCATCCAGTCGGTCGCCGCTTCTCGCCTGCTAAACTCTTTGGGACCAAGCCGGGTGGACTCCCAACTTAACCGAGGTTACGCGTGTTCATTTAGCCTCCAGGAGCACCGGAGGGCCGCGCCTGTCAGACCCGGGCATAGTTCTACGCAACTAACGAGTGCGCTACCCATCATTCATCACTAATAAGTAATAACTTTCCGACCTCTGTTCATCATTACTCCTAGCTTTAAACTACTTTGCTTCAGCAGAATATAGATAACATTTTTAATAAAAATACCTGAAGGCGCTAAATGCAGCGGTGCTGACAGCACGCTCGGACCTTGGGATGCCTTGAGGCCGCAAGTTGTCATCGATCCTAACGGGCTTAAAAGCCGCGGGGTTGCAGAAATGAAATGAATTAGGTAATGGTATCACAGCCCTGGCGAATCAAATGCATTCCCAATGTGTACAGTACAGTACAATACTCTGTCCCGAGCACAGAGTCCGTGATTATGATCGCGACAGCCTAACTCGTACACTGGAGCCACAAAAAGGAAAGAAAAAGATTGGTTGATTGATGGATGAAGATATGCATCGTCGGGTCGGCGGCGTCGGCCTCTCAACATGCAAGCTGAAAATAGTGGCGTGTGAGATGCCGGAAACCTGCGACGCGGACCGGGGCAACGTACTGGGAAAATAGGGGTATTCCGTGGCATGCGTGAGACAAGGCGGCTACTTTTTGCTCCATGTAGGCTTCTTCTTCGTCGACAAGATATCTTCCAGGTCGGGGGTCCGCGCCCGTCCGGCCTGTAGGGCGTAAAGATGCCCCGGGAGCTTGAAACCGAGGATGACGAGGACGTGGATGACGTGGACGAGGCTGAGTAGGATGCGGCCAACTGTGGCGGCGTATACTGTGGTATCGGTGCCGTGGTGGGCTAGGTGGTGTACCCGGAAGCGACGATGGCTTCTGTTGATATCCAAACGTGACGTGGGCCGACGGCACTCCTTGCGGGTACTTTGAGGGCGGTGGGGGGGTGGGGCATCGCACACTGGCATGATTCGTGAATGGGTGGTTGGCATGGGGGTTAAACGACCCAAGAGGCGAGGACATGATGACGAGCGAATATGAAAGATGTGGTATGCTTGGGGTTCGAGTGGGTGCTCCGGGTATGCAAACCAAGGCGTGAAGCTGGTGGATGCTGGGATGCTGTAGGACGAGGAGAGGACGGGCCCCTTAATATAGTGTTCCGCTCAAGCATTCCCGGAATAACGGCCTGGCGCAGTTGCAGTGGATGGTACCGTCCAACGGCAACCCTTGCGCCCTTTTAGCGGATGGTGTCAGGTCGGAGGAGTCATAACGAGATGGACAGATCGTCACATGTGCACCTCGCTGTCCGAAGCCCCCCCACAGACAACGTGCGGGGTAATATCTCGATCTAGTTGGACGTCACATGCTACCATTCAGGTCCCCCTATGCCGACACGGGCTATTACCAGTATGTTACTCGTGGCCCAACAGGATGGTCGAAACGTCTCAGACTCAGGAGGTTTCGAACTGCAATTCCTTGTATGAAGACCCTGAAACTTTTTTTGTTTTACGTGACATATCAAATCAAAGACACGTTGTTTGTGCAACGGCGTCCCAGATCCTGCTCGCGCAGCACACGGTACAACAACAGGCGATAATC
Source organism: Lactifluus subvellereus (assembly GCA_022496195.1). Lineage (NCBI taxonomy): Eukaryota > Fungi > Basidiomycota > Agaricomycetes > Russulales > Russulaceae > Lactifluus > Lactifluus subvellereus. The sequence continues at coordinate 10,864 of WTXC01000368.1, read as the reverse complement.
TCATCCGTGTGAATCAGGAGGTTGATGAGGGATTTAATACCAAGGGTAGGTGAAGGAATTGTCATTTTCGGCTGTCGGAAAATTGTCGCACAAAACATGGATGAAATCTTCAGTCCCGCGGCCGGGACTGGTGCGGACAGGAAGTCAAATTGGTTCTTCAGATGGTATGTAACAAAGCTAACACACGCCTCGATGCCTCGGAAAGAAAATTTTACCGGAGCTGATAGTAATGGCTTAAGGGAAGTCGCACCCAGAGAATAATTATCGACCTGGGGGGCGAAGTAACGAGTCGTCATCATGGATCGCCGTTTTGATTAGCAACGTGGTGGGGCACATAGCGGACGCAATAATAGGTGTATATGGCTATAAGGGTGAGCGGTAGCCAGGGTTTTGACCCCAGATGCCCAGATGAGGTGGTTGGTCGGGGCCTCTATGACCTCATGCTGCACGACATGTCAAGAGTGTTAAAACTTTGTGGAAGAGATACCACCGGAACAAGTTAAAATTGCGGCAGTTGTCGGGCTGAATTGCGATTGTGACACATCTATGAGCACCTCAAGGCCTTATCGACGTGGGTTGTTAAGCCGGATAGGGCAGGCGGTGACGCAACAAAGGTGAAAGTTTAAGCAGGGATGAACCAATGATAAGATGACGATTGCCCTTCTAAAGGCTCCCTCCAATGGCGTTCGGATGATAGAGGCAAACTAAGTTCAATTGGGTACATCATGCATGTATGGGTCTGGGGTTGGTGAATGTGACAAGATGTGAAAGGATGATGAGACCATACGATAAAGAAAATATGTGATGGGTCCGGACGAGGGCGGTTCTAGAAGCTCAGTTGAGGTGAGGATGATGTAGAGACTTGAAGCTGGCCGAGGAGATGAACGACATAGCCTGAGTAATCGTCGTTACGGTGGTTGACGACGGTTCACGTGATATTTCTCCAAGTAAGGAAATCAGCCGTAGGCTCTCGGGACGGACTCGGGAAGCTCGGGGGAGGCCATTGGTTGGCTGCGCACACGCACGGCCATAGCGCACAGGGTGACTAAACGGCACCCACTCATCAACTAAGCTCGACGACGACATCCCTATTATATTCCACCTCTCCGTTTACCGTCTTTCACTTCACGTTTCAGTTACCTTTCCTTTTCACTTTTCACCCTCTCCCACCTCTCCATGCCGACAGTTCTCGGGGAACCGTGAGCGTCATCCTGAGATTTGACTTCTTATACTCCTTGCTGATTTTGACATCCTTTGATTCACCTAGGAGGAAAATTAGGATCACAGGTGAGTCATAACTTCGCTTTTGGTCGCATTGTCTGAAAGCACGACACATTTCAAGTCGTCGCTGCGGATGGCTTGACTAAGCGTGATGTCTTCCGCCTTCCCGATCCATTTGCGGTCATCACCGTCGATTCAGAGCAAACACACACAACGAGTGTGATCAAGAAGACCCTCAATCCCTACTGGAATGAGAGTTTTGATATGTCAGTCGCTCTATTCTTTCCGCCTCATGCCTTTTATCTTACTTTATCATGACCAACGGACAGTATGGTCAAGGATTCTTCCGTCGTCGCAGTTCAAATCTTCGATCAGCGCAAGTTCAAGCGACGCGATCAAGGTTTCTTGGGTGTCGTCAATGTACAAGTAAGCAATTTTTTGGACTTAGAGCTTGGGGGCCATGGTATGTTCCTACTCTCTTAGGATCGCCAAGAGGTTGTTTTTTTTTCCTGACCGTAATTTTCACAGAGACGCTGCAGTTAGAGTTGAAGAGGTCCAACGACAATCTCGTCGTTCACGGAAAAGTGATAATCTACCTCTCTACCAACCTTAGTCCTTCTGCTACAAATCCCCGTCCAGCAGGGTCCTCGTCAGCTTTGACAGCCCCCTCCCATCGAGCGACTCCAGCCTCTCCGTGAACAATACGTCAGTGTCCACAGCTGTGGGCACATCCGCCAGCCTATCTCGTACCCCGAGTTCTCACGCCACCTCTGAGACCACCGCGCCGATCATGGCTATGCCCACGCCCGTCATCCCCGGAGTTCAAGAACTTGAACAACCACCGCAACCCCACAATGCAACTCGCCCTGTTAGCTCCAGCGGCACTGGCACTTCTCCCCTTGTCATTTCGCAGAACACAACCAGACTTTCTGCACCTGGCGTTGTTTCCCCTGTCCAGACAGTGGTGCCGAACAATACCGCGCAACATAACTTCAATGCTAACGAGGACCAGTATGGTCCGCTCCCTCCTGGATGGGAGCGGAGGATCGATCCTCTTGGCAGAACTTATATGTTGACCACAACACGCGTAGCACCACTTGGAACCGGCCTTCGCAGAACCAAGCTGTCAATCATCACACTCATGAAGGAGAGACAAATGCCGCACGGGATCAACACAGCCGCCGCATCCTTGCGGATGACCTGTTAGAAGCTTCGAGTGGCGGCTCCAATGTACAACGTTCCGGAATTGCCGGCGCGCCACCCGGAAACGCCGCAGTGGTAGGAGCCGGCGGCGGTACTACCACGGCAGGCTCTGGTAGTCTACCTGCCGGATGGGAAGAACGGTACACGCCAGAAGGTCGGCCCTACTATGTGGATCACAACACACGTACGACCACCTGGGTCGATCCACGGCGACAAACAATTATCCGTGTCATGGGCCCGAATGGCCAGAGTACCTCGCTACAGCCCCAAACAATCTCGCAACTTGGTCCTCTGCCTTCCGGGTGGGAAATGCGGCTCACATCAACTGCGCGTGTGTACTTCGTTGATCACAACACCAAGACGACAACGTGGGACGACCCACGTTTACCGTCGTCGCTCGATGCCAACGTGCCGCAGTACAAGCGCGATTTCCGCCGCAAGTTGATCTACTTCCGTTCCCAGCCCGCAATGCGCGCGCAGCCTGGAAACTGTCAGATCAAAGTCCGGCGCAACCACATATTCGAGGATAGCTATGCCGAGATCATGCGCCAGACACCCAACGATCTCAAAAAGCGACTCATGATCAAGTTCGAAGGAGAGGACGGTCTGGATTATGGCGGCCTAGCAAGGTTAGCGTCCACGATTTTCCGCGCAGAAGTGTCCCTCACGCCCCTGTAGAGAATTTTTCTTCCTACTCTCACATGAGATGTTCAACCCCTTCTACTGCCTTTTCGAATATTCGGCACATGACAACTACACGTTGCAGATCAACCCCGCCTCCGGCGTCAACCCAGAGCATCTTAACTACTTCAAGTTCATCGGACGTGTTCTAGGATTGGGCATCTTCCATCGTCGCTTCCTTGACGCTTACTTTATCGTTTCCTTCCATAAAATGATTCTGAAGAAGAAAGTCACCCTGGCGGATCTTGAGAGTGTGGACGCCGAGCTGCACCGCGGGCTTACGTGGATGCTGTAAGCAGTTGTTCTTATCTTTACCCCCTTACGTGAATTGCCGCGTGGAGGACTCATGTGATTTGCAGAGAGAACGACATTACGGACGTGATTGATGAAACTCTCACTACAATGGAGGAGCGCTTCGGCGAGATGGTTACTATTGAACTTAAGCCAGGCGGTACTGATGTCGCAGTCACGGAAGATAACAAGAAGGAATACGTTGATCTCGTGGTCGAGTATCGTATTTCAAAACGGATTAAGGATCAGTTTGACGCCTTCATGAGCGGTTTCAGTGAGCTGATACCTCAGGACTTGATCAACGTTTTCGATGAGCGTGAGCTCGAGTTGCTCATTGGTGGTATGTCGGAGATCGATGTGTATGTTTTCCATTCCTTTGCTCGTTTCCAATCCCGTGGCTGAGAACTTTGGTAGGGATGACTGGACCAAGTTCACCGACTATCGGGGGTACGAAGTCAATGATGAAGTCATCCAGTGGTTCTGGAAATGCGTACGCTCGTGGCCGCCGGAGCGCAAGTCACGCCTACTGCAATTCGCAACGGGAACATCGCGCATTCCTGTCAATGGCTTCAAGGATTTACAAGGTTCTGACGGACCACGGCGCTTCACAATCGAGAAGGCAGGTGACCCGAACCAGTTGCCAAAGAGTCACACATGCTTTAATCGTATCGACTTGCCACCGTACAAGGATTACGCGAGCCTGGAACACAAGCTAACCCTTGCTGTCGAGTGAGTTTTGTTTTCGTTTATATCCTACTGCGTACCTATCACTGATTAAACGTGTGCCCGTAGAGAGACTGTCGGCTTTGGACAGGAATAGACGGACACATTACTGAACGTTTGTTGAATGACAGCTGTCTTCTGTATTATCGCACCCGATGAGGCACGCCTATAGTTGCCCATCACATCACTTTCGCCTTTTGTATCATCCTTTTTAATGTCCCCCTAACGCCTGTCTATGAATCTGTACTCGAGTCAGTACGGTGCACCGTCGTATGCTACATATTCAGATACAATTGCGTGTTTTTGGTATTGAGCAGCAGAACGTACAAAACCATTCCCGATTTAGCATGATTTGCTTGAACGAGACCGAGAATGTGGCTGTGAGCATCTCTTGCCAGTGGCCACCATATGATATTACTTAGGCACCTCTTCACCCAATGCAGAAACCGATCCTGAGACACCAACAGGAACCCCACCCCCACCGTACTCGTGACTATTCCCCACAGCCAGCGCAGCCAACGGGAGCACCCAGATTCGCGTCCGCGCGCGCATCTTACCCTGTCTTCCTTTCATTCCAAGACACCCTCAAGTTGCAAATAGGTTGGGCATGGCGTGGTCTCGTGGACGCGTTCCGGTGGGACGTCGTCATCAGCCTCATGACTAGGAACGTTGAGTCTCTCCTTTTCGTCCTACCCGATTCGATTATAATTGCTGTTGGTTTGATGTAGCGATGCCGAGGTCCGCGCGAACGCGCTCAAGTCGTTCGTGCTGAACGGCATCTCCCTGCTCTCCATCTACGTCTTCGACCTCCTACTGCAACCCCTCGCGCAGGAACGACCGCAGCCACAAAAGTGGCTCCATCGAAACGTCGGCTTGTTCTATCGTGTCCTGTGGTTGTTGCCCGTCGTCGGTGTGTCGCTTTATCTCAATGTGGGCCGTTTTCGCGTTTTTTTTTCCACCCCAGGAAAACTCCTTACGTCGTCGTTGTATTGATGCAGGCCTCGTGGTGTTCTCTCATTGCCAAGCGCACCTTCACCTTGCGGTACGGTCTCGCGTACCCATATGTTGGAACGATACCGACCACATCGCCGAACGCATACATTGCGTTCCTCAACTCGCTGGCCACGTCCGCATACCGTGCCGTCATGATTGCGACATGTGTCTTCCTCTCGCTTGCCCTGGGTTATGTTCCTGCTGTCGGTGGCATAGCGGAAACCATCTTCTTCTGCTGGGTTGACGCGTCAGTGGGAACTCTGCGTTTTTGACCAATCATCCATACTGACTACAACTCCAGATACTATTGTTTCGAGTGAGTAAAGTCCCGCTATGTGACCGTCTGTCCTGCATAATTCGAACGATCCTTTGAAAGGTTCATCTGGATAGCTCGTGGTTTGTCGCTATCTAGGCGAATACGGTATCTAGAGGAGCGATGGATGTACTACGTTGCCTTTGGTATGCCCCAATTTCATTCCCAGACACGAAGCGTTCAACTGACTTCACCCGGTAGGCTTACCTTCGGCAGTCATCTGTATGTGGGGCAGTGCCCTCGCGAATGCGGCCCTGTTTGCGTTCATCTTCCCATCCGTGAGTACCTAATTGTGAATTCTCTCTACGTCCTGCCGAACGTTCGCCAAGTACATAATCATGGCGATGCATGCCCACCCCGTGCCAACAGACCCATACAATCCCTCCTCTCCTGCCTCCGCATCCGCCGGCTCGGCACAGATCATGCATCCCTCCCCGTACTTTCCGATTCGTCTCCGCATCTTCGCTCCAGTGATCTTTCTCAACGACTGCATTGTGAGCGTGCTCAGTCTCTGCACGAGGCGGCGCTCGAGCGCTCGCCCGACGGCATTTTTCCCAGACCGAGACGTCGGGACTAGTGGGAGAATGGAGGAAGGTGAAGACGCGGCGGTCGAGTTGCGACCTCTTCATAATCGACCTACGCTACGCCAGACTGCAGTAGCGCGGCGCAAGCTGGACTAGTCCGATTGGTTCTCGCCCACACCGTTGTCGTTCATGGCAGATATACCGCATTGTTACATACCAGAAAATGCATGCAGACTTTACTCGTGCCGGACTACCCCCGAGGCCTGCTCGGTCAACGTTGATATAGATGACCTCTCTGTTCACAGGGTCCCATCCGTACTATTGGTGGGCCTTCTTCGTTGCCGTTCCCAGCCGACCATGCGCTCCACCTGTAGGTACGTATGCACGTACGTGAGAGATAAGTTCGAGAGAACCAGCATCTCGCAAGGAAGACAATCGAAAAGGACCGTATCACCGGGATATACGAACCAATCGCCGCTATGTTACCCCATCCTGCACGACTGTCTTCTGTATCGAGATGACATCCACAACAGAGACTACCTCAGGCTGCCCCCACCACCACGTAATACCGCCTCACGTGCCGCGGCATCATACCGCGCAAACTTGACGATGTAGTCGACACCGAGACTATATAGAACGCGGCAGTGGGTGCAGGTGCGAGCGGGGACGATGCGCGTTCAGAGGAGGCGGAACTCAGCAGACTGCGATGTCGACGTCAGCAGGACGGGCGTAGAGCCTGGGGCAGGAGAGTCGCGAGGGGGTGATTACCGGGCTTCACGCTCTGCGCGCTTCTGTACCGCCGCTGCAGCAGCATCTTGCTGCCGCTGCCCCCTCACGACGATGCTCTTCGTCCTTTTTCGGTGGACTCGGAGTTCGCGCGCGAGTTGGTGCGCGGATCTGCCGCGGTTCGGAGCTCGCGCACGGCGAGCCCACGAATCGTTCGCCGGGGCCTTCACTGACCACGGTCTCTCTTGTTTTTTTTTTTTTTTTGCGTGTGTTTCCGTTTTTTTTTGTGCTGGACCCGCGGCTCTGCGATCTGCGAACCGTTTTTTTGCCACTGAATTGTCGATCTTTCCGTTCTTGCACGCGAACTCTCACAGAAGGGCGCGGTGCCTTCAAGTTTTTCTTCTTATCTACTTTTCTTCCCTTCTAGCGACGGCGTGGGGTTAGGCCGCAGAGGGACCAGCCCCACAAATCGAGAAATAGCTCTGACCGAATTTCTCGCAGAAACTGGCTACTGAACGCACTGTTATATTTCTTTCCGCCTTGCGGACACTTTTTCTGGTCGTTTTTCATTGTTCTAACGACGATACGATCTGTTTTATTTCCGCGCGATTGACAAAGGCCATCAGCCTGTGATAAAATAGTAGGGTACGTTGTATCTACATAGCGGGGCTCTCAGCTTCGGGTTTCAATAAATTCATCCCATTCGCGGATCTTTTGTCCCGCGTACTAAGTCTTTCGTCCTCCCGTCGACCTTGTCTTCGCTTTGCTTCTTCGAGCTCGTTTTTATTCGCCCCCGCTCAGGCTCGCACTCAGGCTTGCCGTCCTCGTCCTCGCTGCCTTCTGGAACCCTTTGCAACTTCTATGTGCATGGTGGGCCGCAGGGTCATGCGCCGCTATTGTTGCCAGCTCTGCAGCCGATGCGATGGCCAATGGGGCCGGCAGGGGAGTGAGTATAGTGGGATGAGATAGGCGCCGAGACCCGCGACGGCCTGGCGGAGTGGAAACAACTGCTCGCGCTTTTCGATGAAGAGAACGAGTTCTTCAGGCATTACAGCGACATGCAAAATGGTAGACGTTTTCAAAAATTTCTCTCGTGCACCTTTGTTTACAGTAAACAACCCAGTTTAGTAACCTGGCGGGCACACTAGCCAAAAATGATGATGTGGTAAAAAAAAAAAATGACAGTGATAATGATGCCACTCCTCTCATTACTCCACATCGCCCGGGTCTCTTCCTCGATATAAAAGCTATATTGACGCAACATAAGGCTGGGGGTGTCTCTCTGGTGAGCAGCACACAAAATGAACCCCAATCAGCGTGCAGATACTCAAAGTACTCAACAGCCCCATCTGAGTCAGCGAGCCACTCAGCGATGTCACAGTGTCCTTAGGGCATGTACCATGAAGGTACATGATGAGAACAAGCTTCTTTAGTTCCTCTGATATATAGTGGAAATTGGCCATTGCATTTGACGGACAGTGTCTTTCCATATATGTACCAGTGCTCTACTGTACCGACCATCACCTAATTCACTGTGGGCATATTACAATGTAATCCAATTCAGTCGGAAAAATCCTGAAATGCGATTGGTGTATATTGCCGACTGAATTGGATTACATTGTAATATGCCCGCAGTGTAATAAGGGTAATTACATAACCAAGGGCGCACGAGAGAAATTTTCAAAAACGTCTACCATTTTGCATGTCGCTGTAAGACTAGTCAGATTAGGGAGTGTTCCGGAAAGCGGAAAGCACGCCGCGGATGTGGTGTCCTGACCGGAGAATAATGATGTTTGAGAGTGCTTCTGACACCGATTTCGCGTTTGAAAACTTCCGTGTGAGAACACTGTCTTGCAGCTGCAAGACAGTGGCATGTTTTCTGCAATAGAGACTTTGTTGTATCCTCCGTACACCATTTGTATATACCCCGTTGCAGCAGTTGCTGGGCCACTTCTTGTCACTACAGCAGGTGCATCTGCACTCGCCTATGCCTCTCGCTTTGACAAAATTCTCCAACACGCACCAAGACACTCTGGCCAGAGATGGATTGACGAGCAACCGGGGGAGACAACAAGCTGTGTTACATGTCCCTCGTACCATCACTATTTCGCGGGGTGCACATGCGGTGGCCGAGGAGCAGTGCCCAGCAAAGACTCGGCGACGCCTTCAGGTTGCCCCACAAAACTTGTTGGCAGTGCGACAAGTTGACAGATCTTGGGGAGGTGAAGTCGCCTGATCCCTTGGCGATACTGGATTTACCCTGTTAGTGATTACATGGGCTCATCACGGTACACTTCGCTCCCCACCTGTAACGCCTATATTTACTTATGTTTGGGGCGTGCACGGCCTGCTGCTCATTGCAGGACCACATTGTTGATGGCTTGTCCTTCTCTTTTGTCATTGGATCCAGAGCCAAAACATGCCAAGTCAAGGGACTAGAGAGTATATCTGGTACACAGTAGAGACAAGCGGTACGATGACAAAACAGGCAGTACGAAGGATATTGTGTCACAGTAACGGGTGCGGTTGCGATCCCAAAAAAAAAACAGGTCCAGACCTGTTTTTTTTTGGGCAGGACAATCACAAATCCCAACCGGACTCTGCGACAGAGGCTCTCGAACGGTCACTTTGCTGCACACGAAATTTTGCGACTGATTCTTTTTTTGGCTGATGCCACATTCAGCAAACTAGTTCCCGGACCTACTCTCAGATGTCGCGATCAGCCTTCCAAACGAAGTCTGTAATCGCTTTACTATTAATGACGTATTTTTTTGGATCATGTGGAACTCCCCACTGAATTCAAAAGTAAAGTGAACCCCACCCGTGCAGTTCCCGCTACTCCTGCTAGACCCCCCATCATAAAACCGGTCCATTTTATCTACAGATTCTTCGCCCCGCTGTAAGGCCCCTCCTTCTCTCCTGCTACCTATCGAAAAGGTCGATCATTATGATTATGTTCCATATAGTTTTCCCCGAGGCGGGAGATATGTTGGTTCCACGAAAATCGTCAGAACAAGGCAAGTCCCAAAAACTTAGATGTGGCAGCCTATCTGAGTGTCGCTTCGGATTCTTAGTTACTGAGCTTTCCTGGACCGCGGATTTTGTCAACCAGGGCGCGCTTGAGGGAGTTGGGTAACATAACGTTCAAGTCCCTCCGAGGGGCTTGAACGTTATGTTACCCAACAGATGCATGATTACGCTCCATTTTCCAGTCATCTGGAATGGGAAAGTCGCACCTCGTCGACGAAATCTCGAAAGATCATTTTCTGATTCCCATCAACTTGCGCGAGGAGCGTTCCCGAGGTGCGTCTGATACCATTTTAACACTTTATGGTCCGATACATTCGTCTTCTAGGCTTTCCGCCCGCCGACGTTGCTATTCGCGACTTCCTCACCCAATTTGATAGCTATGGTCAAAAGATGCAGGAGAAGTCACTTCTCCAAACAATAAGAGAAAATGACATGCCCTGGAATAGGCCAGGGCATGCCATTTCCTTTTTTGTTTGTACCAAGGACGCAATTACTACAATTGGTGTTGACAACAAGAAGGACCGCAGAGTAAAGTTCAGGGATTTTATGTCGGAAGAGCAGAGGTTCGGCCGTGCGGAGGAGAATAGGCGAAATTTTTACGCGGACGTTGTTAGTCAGGCTAAGAAGGTACGTCAAATCCTCTTTATCCTTTTCGTCTCTTTCTATATGGTCTGTTTCAAAGGCCATCGACGATCGGCTCGAAATCCTGAGCGAGAAGAAATTGCTAGGCGCATTTGAAACGCTTCGAGGATGCGTCTGTGATGGGTGTCCTCCGAAGAGAAAACCACCACTGGCCGACGTCTTCATCGCGTTCGATGAAGCCCATCAGTTAACAGAACCTTGGGACAACGGCAGCACAATGTCCAATTACACTGAACTCCAACACGTTCTTCGAGTACTTTCCACAGCTTCACTATTCACATTCTTCGTTTCCACTAATCCCGAAATTTCCCAATTTGCGATGCCCCGTACCATCGACCCCTTCGATCGCATCTTGCAAGGCAGATTCCACACGCCCCGTCCTTTCATCGAGCTTGGTTTGACAAACTCGTGTGGAATCGCAAGATTCTTGACGAATACAAAACACTAGAAGAAGTCACCTCCTCAGAATGCATCGTCCACATGGGAATGCCATTGTACGTCCCAACTTATTGCGTCC
>WTXC01000367.1:0-16304 GCA_022496195.1 Lactifluus subvellereus | reverse complement strand
GCGTGTGGCAGTTACGAACTATTGGTGAACGATGCCCTTCCGAGCTGGTGTATTTATTTGGTGCGCGAAGGAGTTTACGGTTCGTCCGCTGAGGTGCTTTTGTCAGGCCCAACTAGGGGCTGGTGTACAAACAGGGTGCTTCACCCAGCAGGAAAACCCGGGTGCAAATGGTCGTGCCTGTTGGCAGGAGGCCTGCGGCTGCAGTGCGGCACTGGTCCACGGGTCCACGGCATGAATACAACAACAATTTAGGGTGTGCAGAGTACGGCCTTTCTGAGCTAGTGTTGCCGTCAACTCGAGTGACACCAGTGTGAAATTGTGAATTGAACTTGGCTTATATTTCCATAACTTGGCTTGGACCGGCAGCACAAGCTTCACACCAGTATAGCTTGCAAGTTCCTTACAGTAAATATAACAGATTCTGTCAGCTCGCCACCGTGACCTAGTGTTTTTCTTCTGTCTGAATATATGGAAATTCTAATATTGTGATTGGTGGAGAAATCGATCCGTAGGCTTCCGAGCTTGCTAGTTGCACTGGTACCGTCAGTACCGGTGTGAACTCGATGGTCAAGTCTGCACTTGGCAACAAGTTCCCAACTCAAACTGGCTTGCACCGACTTGTTACAGCAACACTATTTAAATTCAAGCTTCCACTTCAGGTCGCCGAGCTACAGCCAGACTCCCGGTTCGTGGTACATTGCTCCACTCACTTCAACTCTATCCACTGCGCTGTTGCCGCCCACCTTGACAGCACACAACGCCTCCTCGTCCTCAGGCTCATTGTCTCACATTGTGCCATGGGGCTGCACAGGCAGCCTCACGCGCTGCAGCCAAGCCAGACTCCCACGGTGACGGAGCCCCATCACCCCAGTTCATGGTACGCACTCACTCGTTGACGACGCTCAATAGCAGTAAGTTTTGACATCTTGGTAGCAAGATGTAGAATATGAGATAGTACATGAGGCTATCCTTCGGTCGAAGTTGCTTGCTAGCCAGGACGAAGCTGTCCCTAGTTCCTTGTCAACGCTTCCTCCTGCCTCGGACTCTTCAGGGAAGGTATTCATGCCAGAAAGTGACACAGAAGATGATGAGGCCTCTCCGCGTGGACCATTGTCAAACACTCCGTCGCCTCTCAAACACCAGAGCAGATGGATCGGGCTGCACGGGCACTGCATGAGAGCATTTCCAACCTACTCAGAAAGCGTAATGCTGGCGCCACCACGGCGGAAATGTGCACGCCCACAATACAAGGTAAGTCAACACTCAACAGACTCCATCCTTTGCTTATTTCTCACTCACCATAGCGTGCCCTCATTCAAATCACTCTTTTTTTTTTACAGCCCCATCCCTTTTGCAGGTGGGCACAGCAGGGGTGAGCACTGGCGTGGACGTTTCTGGCATCCACCTCCCAACGGCAGATATCTACACCACATCGTACACCGACAATGGGACGTCAAACTCGAATACCATGTCGGATGATGGCACGAGCTCGGGCTTGCAAGCACTGCTGCACCGTTGCCGTGGTCAATGGTGACCAAGTTGGCGCACATAGGTAGGTTTGGACTACGTATTTCCTAGCCACAGTTGTAGGAACCACGCGTTGTACCTGTGGTTCCACTGAATATTTGTATGGTGTACCATGGTGCTAATACACCATGGTGTTTGAATTGAAACCTCTTACCCATGGAGCGAATCTTCAGCGCTTCAGCCATGGGTGTCTTCTCATGGGTCGGGTATGAGGCGGAGTAGGCTGACTATGATTATGAATGAATAAGCAACCATGGCCCATCCTCGACCCTCCACTATGACCTGTCTTCGCCCTTTGTACTCATGTCCAGATTGTACACGAAGATGCAGCAGTGCTAGTGGGCTGACAAGACATCACAAGACATCGCATCGTCCATTGACTCCCACACTGGATGACGAAGGTGATGCAGAGACTTTCTCTTACCATCGACATCACCACTTGACAGGTGAAGTAGTAACGTTGCTACTTTCTTGCCCTATCACTGAAAACCTTCTCTAGCAAAGCCATGTGACAAAAATGGGAATTTTTTACCGGCTCACTCTCCTCCACCATCCTCTTCACCACCACTAGACGACATGTCTTGGGACCCCTTTCCTAGCAGAGTCACCTTTGACTTCACCTGTTTTCATTTTGTTGAACAACAAACCTCCGCCACTGGAATCAACAGAGCATTAGATTTATGGGCGGCATCGCTTCTTGAGTTTGGTAGGGACATTCCATGGGCCAATGCACAGGAACTCTATGCCACCATTGATTCTATTCGACATGGCCAAGCGGCGTGGAAAACCTACAAACTGTGCTATAATGGGGTACTACCTGAAGGCACACCACCACGATGGATGACAAGCACTTTTGAACTCTGTACGCGTGACTCATGGACCCTTCTTCACCAGCAGTTGGAGACAACTGACTTCAAAGACAAGATCCACTACGTGCCATATAAGCAGTTCAGAGGGGATGGCAGCCGCATTTGGTCTAATTTAATGTCGGCAGATTGGGCGGCAAAACAAGCAGTGAGTGTCCTCTACGCAAACATATTACCTTCGGCAATTCATCATTATCTACTACGATAGGATCTAATAGCTGCTGACCCTTCAACTCACGGGGCAATGTTTGTGCCTGTTGTTGCAGGGAGTGACAAGACAACAGTCTCTGTTGCGACAGGGCATCAAGAATATCACCCGGTGTATATGTCGCCTGGTAACCTTTCCAATATTGCTCGCAGAGCACACGGAAATGCTTTGCTTCCTGTCGCGTTCCTTCCCATTCCAAAAAGTGAGCATTTTGTGACATTCTCTCCAGTTTCTGGGTCTCAATTTGTGTTGTAGCAAGCAAACGGCAGCGGAAGAAACCACTATATCAAAAGTTCTGTCGTCAGCTCTACCATGCCTGTCTAGCCCAAATTTTCCGTCCCCTTAAGGCTGGAATGATGACGCCTGAGATCGTTAAATGTCCCGACGGACATTTCCGTAGAGCAGTATATGGACTTGGGCCATATATCGCTGACTATCCGGAACAAGTTTGGTTGTCAGGAACTGTTCAAGGCTGGTGTCCGAAGTATGTCCCATTTTTATCATGAGTACTTTCATTAAGCGTCTCATTTCCAGATGCCTTGCCAGGCCTGACTTTCTTGATGATCCGAGCGCACACCGTCGAACACATGAGAAAACAGACTTTTTGATTCGTTCATTTGAACCCGGAATCCTGTGGGACGACTACGGGATACGAAGTGACGTGATGGTGAGTCAATTGTTTTGAGCCACTCAGCCCAGTTCTGATCCACGCTGCAGCCGTTTACACATGAATTTCCGCGCACAGACATTCATGAGCTGCTGTGTCCGGACTTACTTCATCAAGTCATCAAAGGCACCTTTAAAGACCATCTTGTCACATGGGTCAACCAATACTTGATTGAGGAACATGGCGAAGCCTGTGGTCTTGACATCATTCAAGATATTGATCGCCGGTATGTATTAGTTTCCTCACCTTGCTGAAATGTCGAGCTTATTTTCGGCGTTAGTATTTCTGCAGTCCCACCCTTTCCAGGACTGAGGCGCTTTGCGGATGGCCGTGATTTTGCTCAGTGGACAGGAGATGACTCAAAGTCATTGATGAAGGTAACTAATTATCGTCCTCAGTTTTCATTGCTATTTGTTGAACCATGCTGCCAATGTACAGGTTTATCCACCTGGCCATCACCATCAAGCTTACTAATTAGTAACATGACAGCGGTGCCTGTTCCCTTACTAACTAGTAAAGTTTAGCTACATTTTCATGATGCAGTGATTGACGCAGCAATCGGCAGTCCTCTCGCTCTCTAGCACCTTTCTGTATGGCCCTCAATAGATAATCTAAATACATAGATAATCTCTGAAGATAGACTGCGGCCCGAGTTCCCCTGATCTACCTAGTTCGCTCCTACGCGTGTCGCTCCCACGCACGTCGGTGTCACCAATGGCTCCCACAGGTCCCGTCAACATCAACATAGTCGTGCTCATCGTCGGGAACGATGAGCATGCTATCTCCTGTATATTCCGACTGATAATCTAAATACATAGATAATCTCTGAAGATAGACTGCGGCCCGAGTTCCCCTGATCTACCCAGTTCGCTCCCATGCGTGTCGCTCCCACGCACGTCGGTGTCACCAATGGCTCCCACGGGCCCCGTCAACATCAACATAGTCGTGCTCATCGTCGGGAACGATGAGCATGCTATCTCCTGTATATTCCGACTTTTCCCACGGGATTTTCGGTGGTAAGATTAAAATATAATATATTTATTGAGCGAGCTACGATACAGAGAGTAAGAAGTGAATATATTATACTCCGCCGCCACTGCCGCCGCCTTCGCTGCAGCTGTCGCCACTGCCCCCGCCGCCATTGCTGTCGCCACCGCCGCCATAGTGCTGTCACCGCCGGTGTCGCTGCATTTCTGCGTTGTTGTGGTCGCCGTGTCGCCGCCGTGGCTGCGTTGCTGTGTCGTCGCCGTGGCCGCATTGCTGCGGTTGCCGCCGTGGGTGCATCGCTGCGAGCCGCCGTGTCGCCGCCATGGCTGCGTCACTGCGGTCGCCGTGTCACCGCTGTTGCCCCGTTGCTGCGGTCGCTGTGTCGCCGCCTGGCTACATCGCTGCGGTCGTCGCTGTGGCTGCGTTGCTGTCGTCATTGCTGCGGTCGCCGTGTCGCCACTGTGTTTGTGTCGTTGCCGTCGTCGCTGTGGTTGAGTTGCTGCCGTCGTCGCCGTAGCTGCGTCGCTGCTGTCGCCGCGGTCGTCGCTGTCCTGACGTCGCTGCCGTCACCGCGGTCGTCGCCGTCCTGACGTCGCTGCCATCGCCGCTGTGGGTGCGTCGCTATAGCCGCGGTTGTGGCTGCGTCGCTGTCGTCGCTGTTGTCGCTGCCGTGGCTGCGTGCTGCCGTCGCCGTCGTGGCTGCATCGCTGTCGTCGCCGCCGTGTCTGCGTGGCTGGGTCGTTGCCGTCGTCGCTGTGGGTGTCGCTATAGCCGCCGTCATGGCCGCGTCGCTGCAGTTGCTGCCGTGGCTGCTGCCGTCGCCGTGTCGCTGCCGTGGCTGTGTTGCCGCCGTCGCTGTGGTCGTCGCCGTGGCTGTGTCGCTGCGGTCGTCGGTGGAGCTGCATCGCTGCCGTCGCCGCGGTCGTCGCTGTCGCTGCGTCGTTGCTGTCGCTGTCGCTGCGTCGTTGCTGTCGCCGTCACGGCTGCGTCGTTGCTGTCGCCGTCGCGGCTGCATCGTGGCCGTGGCCGAGTTGCTGCCGCGTCGGCGTAGCTGCGTCGCTGCCGTCGCCACGGTCATCGCCGTCGCCGCGTCGCTGCTGTCGCCGAGTCGTTGCCATTGTCGTTGTAGCTGCGTCGTTGTCGTCATGGCCGTGGCTGACTTGCTGCCATCGTCGCCGTCGCCGCATCGCTGCAGTTGCCGCCGTGGCTGCGTCGCTGCAGTCGCCGTCGTTGCTGCGTCGTGGCCGTGGCCGAGTCGCTGCCGCGTCGGCGTAGCTGCGCCGCTGCCGTCGCCGTTGCTGCGTCGCTGCAGTCGCTGCCGTGGCTGCGTCGTTGTCATCGTGGCCGTGGCTGAGTCGCTGCTGCATCGGCGTAGCTGCGCCGCTGCCGTCACCGCGGTCATCGCCGTCACTGCGTCGCTGCTGTCGCCGCCGTGGCTCCGTCGCTGCCGTCGCTGCCATGGCTGCGTCGTGGCCGTGGCTGAGTCGCTGCCACGTCGGCGTAGCTGCGCCGCTGCCGTTGCTGCGGTCGTCGCTGTTGCTGCTGTCGCCGCCGTGGCTACGTCGTGGCCATGGCTAAGTCGTTGCTGTCGTCGGCGTAGCTGCGTCGCTGCAGTCGCCGTCGTGGCTGTGTTGTTGTTGTCATGGCCGTGGCTGAGTCGCTGCCGCGTCGGTGTAGCTGCACCGCTGCCGTCGCCGCGGTCATCGCCGTCGCTGCGTCGTTGCGGTCGCCGCCGTGGCTGCGTCGCTGCCATCGCCGCCGTGGCTGCGTCGTGGCCGTGGCTAAATCGTTGCCGTCGTCGGCGTAGCTGCGTCGCTGCAGTCGCCGTCGTGGCTGTGTCGTTGTTGTTGTGGCCGTGGCTGAGTCACTGCCGCGTCGGCGTAGCTGCGCCGCTGCCGTCGCCGCGGTCATCGCCGTCGCTGCCATCGCCGTCGTGGCTGCGTCGTGGCCGTGGCTAAGTCGTTGCCGTCGTCGGCGTAGCTGTGTCACTGCAGTCGCCGTCGTGGCTACGTCGTTGTTGTCGTGGCCGTGGCTGAGTCACTGCCGCGTCGGCGTAGCTGCGTCGCTGTCGTCGCTGCAGTCATCGCCTCGCTGCGTCACTGCTGTCGCCGCTGTGGCTGCGTCGCTGCAGTCACCGTCGTGGCTGCGTTGTTGCCGTGTTGCCGTGGCCAAGTCACCACCTTGCTGCTGTCGCCCCCGTGGCTGCGTGGCTGCAGTCGCCGTCGTCGTTGCGGTCGTCGGTGGCTGCGTTGCTACCGTCGCCATTTCGCCGCCGCCGCCGCTGCCGTTTGCTGCAGCTGCCACCGTCGTTGTCGCAGCTGCCGTCGCCGTCGTGGCTGTCATGGCTGCAGCAGCTGCTGCCAATGTCTGCCATTGCTGCTCATACCCCCGCTAGAGGCACAAGAATACCTGCAAAATAAAGAACAATTAGTGTTTGTACTTACTTCTATGCATGAGTGTGGTGATGAAAAGAGTCGACGCGTGGCTCGCACTTCCATATTTGGTTGCGTCACAGCCCGGGTGTGACACAACATAAAAAATAAAATAAAGAAATTATATACAGTGTGCGGGTATGGTGCGGGGTATGGCACGCTTACAGCACACGGTATGGCACGGTTATGGTGTGCGGTGTGCATGGTTATTAGTTGCGGTGTGCACAGTTATTAGTTGCGGTGTTCACAGTTACGGTTTTCAAACGGGTACGGTATGTCATGGTGTCACCGGGTGTGGGAAATTGACTCGCACGCCTCAACATAGTCGTGCTCATCGTTCCCGACAATGAGCATGACTATCTCCTGCACATTTCAGCTTTCCCCCCGGTTTTTTGATAGTGAGTCACTCATATCATCTCGTATTAAAGAAGACAGTCTAGGTGATGAATGCTACTGCCCAGGAGAAGATCGACGTGTCTTCTGGGTTTACAATGCTATCACACTTGAATCAACGTCCATCGCATGGCTATCTTGAGCACCTTCATTTCCACCTGTGCTAGCCATGGATCTGGCATTCTCATCTTCTGCTATCTGGTCGCCACGGTCTTTGTGCGCGTCTGTCCCATCTGTCTGTTCCTCTCCCAACGTGGCTGCCCCATCCCCCCCTTCTTCCCTATGCCCATGCGTGTCATCCTCGTCCTCACCTTCGCCCTCTTCGTCATCATCTATAGTCTCAGCACTTTTTTTGGATGGGCCAGATTTTCGGGAAGATTTGCGAGGCCTGTACACCTGTTCCCCGCGTGCCTCACGCACCTGATTCTTCTTTTTCCTCTCCAGCAGTTCTTCCTCGCTTAGTACGACCCAACCACAGGCTCCAGATTCTAACACCCTTGACAGCTGGTCAAGGTGTGCCCACGCGCCAACATTGGATGGATTGCAAACTTCACAGATACTGGTAGGCCACCCTTGGAGCTCGATGCCATATTTTTCGACAATCTTCAACTGGTAATTGCGGTAATTCATCTCGACAGCTTTCTTCCCGATCCTGATCCCACCCTTTTGAAGGATTTCATCTGTAAATTGCATCAGGGACCATCATGACACGCGTGCAGGCTCACGTAGTACCTAGTCCATCCTGAATTATCACACGACACTGACTAATTACCTTGTTCCGAGTAGGTGCCCTCGTGGGGGCAGGCGCTTTGTCTGCATTCGAGATGAATAATATACGTTGACGTGAATGATTGCGCTCGTTACCTAGCCCACTAACACACCATGCTTCGAACTTCAATGCCAAGGTCTTAGGTTCAAGCTGAAGGACGTCTTTCACGAAACGAAGTGCCTTCTCAGAGAAGAAAAGCTTCGGCTCTGTGTAATCTTCGACGCTTCCTCTCACTGCCATATAAAAGCCCTCAATCCCTGTGCGCGAAATGATTGATATCCACTCCATAAGTTTATGTTAGCGCCTGGATAGGTTCGTCATTAGCAAATGACCTACTGTTTGTTCCATCGAACTGAACGCCGCGGTAACATCACGTTGCACAGCCTTAGGATTTGCTCGACGTGTCTTTACACGTTGCTCTCGCACGATGTCAATCTCCTTTGCAAGTAGGTTCTTCTCCTCCATTGTGAGCGTACGGTACTGGCGTCTCAAGGAACTTCCCTTCTTCCTAAGAAATTCTGTAAGGCGATAGCGTTTCCCAACCTCCAGTTCTAACCTCGACTTAGCATCTCAGTGGAGCACCAAAATGTGGTCATACCTTGGTTTGCTTCCCTCAGCTTCTTCCTGAGGAAAGCGTTCCAAGGGTTTGAGCAACGCTGGAGTCGACCAAGGAAAAGCTGTTGTCGCGTCCATCTCTGCGACCTTTCATGGCGTTAGAGGATTTAAAATTTTCGACAGGTTTGTCACCTTCCATGTTTTTCAGCTATGTCATGCGCTGCCTCTTGGTAGACCTTGTGTGTGCTGTCAATATCCTCAGTGAGGCCCAGCAATTTTTTACAGCGAGCTTCTTTCTGCGCAGAAGTCAGCTTGGGCGGAAGCGCTTTTTTTTCTCTGAGGATTTTGTTCGTGTCATCCCGGTGGTGAGCGATGGTGGGGGCTGGGGTCAGGGGGAGGGCTTTTCTTTTTCATTGACTTGGATTTGTTAACTCAATTGCTTTAGTGTGTTCGCACTGGGGCTAACATGACAGCTGTTCAGGCTGCGCTTTTTACACCCGAGTCCCTGGCCACGTCACGTTTTTTCAACCCTTTACACAGACCACCTTCACTGCTGACTGCTTTTGCGCCACGCTCTCTGATGTCGGCGTCGCTCAACCCCATCCACACAACATCGGGTCGCTTAGCATGGTTGGACCTAGCAAGGGATCCATCAAAGGTACGCTCAGTTGAATTTTGCCCAATTGTTTCATTCAGTGATCATTGCACAGGTGCTTTCACTCGAGATCAAATATCGGGCTTTATTTTCTTTCGAGAAAGGGGCTAACCTACGAAGTGCCAAGTTGCAACTCGAGTCCTACAGCACACACTTATCTGAGCCCTTTCCTGATAAGTACCGCGCCTTGACCCAATTGATCGAGGAAGTCTTTCTCGACAAATTTCTTGAGCCTTTTTGTGCGATTGAAGTGGAGTGGAAGTCTCCTCACATATCCGCACCTGACAAGAGTGAGCGTGAGTGATTCCCGCACTCATATTGGCCTACCATTGACGAAATATCAGACAATGCGATTGAACGTTCGCAGGATGACGATTTGTGGGAAAACTTCCCTCTGTGGTCCCAGCTCTCTCCTGAAGAAGAGAGTAGGCTCAATGACATCGAGGCACTTGCATATCTGTTGCCCAGCTTGCCGCCTCGCTCTACAGCTGCCCTTGCCGCCGATGATTCCTATGCCACTGATGATTCCCATCCGCTGATGCTTCCCATCCTGCCGATGCTTCCCATCCGCCAACGCTTCCCATCCCATCGACACTTCCCATTCTGCTGACGCTTCCCATCCCGCCGATGCTTCCCATCCTGCCAACGCTTCCCATCCCATCGATGCTTCCCATCCTGCTGACGCTTCCTGTCCCACCAACGCTTCTCTAGTGGAGCCATCGGCATCATGGTCTGATGAACCTAGCGAAGATTGCGGGCCCAACCCAAGTCCCATGAACCCAGGTTTCAGTACGGCACTATTCCTTTTGTGCCTAATGTTAACCCTCTCTTCCTTGGTACAGTAGTTGTTGATGGGACAACAGTCGTTTGTTCACTAAAGAGTAGTTATGTATTTACATAGCAAAAGATACCTCCCATTGTCATTCCCTCAGTGCAACGAGTGGTACTGTATTGAAGTGAGCAGCCCGCGCGAGTCTGGGAAATTGAAGAGAGGAGATCAGCCCGGCAATCAACGATTGATACAAAATTGTGGATGTCACAGCGATAGAGGACGAGTGTGAGTGTGAGATAGAGACAGAGACAGGGCTCAGCCATCCGACCAAGAGTGCCAGTGTGTGACGGCACATTAGCCCAGATTGACGCGACCGGATGATGATTGAAGAGGGAGGAAAGATCACACCAAGACGTTTCAAAAACAAGGAAGTCCTATATGCATCTCATTCAGCAGGACTTCTACCACAGCCTTCATTCAAGTTTTGTCATGCGGCTCAGAATGCGTCGAGAGTTGAAGAGACAGGCCCCACGGAACGGAAGGACGACTCGGATCAGTGTCACGGGCGCTCCGAAGCGTCTTATTCCGAGCAGTGGTAATGCTCATCGTACTGACATCTTATAATACAAGCTTGCTGTGCTGGAGGTTTAGGGCAGCAATACAGTATCACTGACTGCCTGACTCGAAGTTAGTAGACCAGTAGAGATGAGGGACGACTCGGAGGGACCAGAAGTGATTGATCGATAACTGGTGATGTCACAATCATGATCACGAGATTCACGACCAAGGGCACCGTGCCATCGCTCGTACTCCTGATTCTCTCAACTCTTCCAGACATCTAAATGCGTTCAACATCTCGCAAGGTCAAGATAGCAATATTATCACCCTCTGGCCGTCTTCAGTCAAACACGAACTCAATCCAACAGATACGCCTGGATCGCATTGCGCATCAAAGGAATCAAACTGGCGCTTGTGTCAGCGAAGGTCGGAAGCCCAGATGCTAGCGTTCATGTGTCATTTGTTGACCCTCTTTTACGTTGCAGCTCTGTCTTCTGCAAGTCAATTGATAGCTGAAGCTAGTCTAGAAACCGGCACCAATTCCATCCTTGATGATGGTGAACAATTCTTTCATCTTGGCAATGAATTTCAGGGGAACGAGAACCCTTGGGATGACGACAATGACAACGATTATATAAACAACAACCCTGACATTGAACCTGTGGACCAGGGAACTGCACACGCAGTCTATCGGTATGTCAGTGTCCCTTCTGTTCGAGGAGGTCCATTGATCGATATCCTGCAGCATGAACTCCTCACATCCGCGGCACCGGCACGACAAGCGCACACGTCAACGTCGCAATGCTCAGTTACATGCTGCATGGGCTGCACAGATACCGTCGCTTGTGTCCGCTTATCTAGCCTACAAATCAGATTCTGCAATGGATATCGATGCGGCACCTGAGGGGAGTCATATCTTCCACATCGATGTTCTTGGGCTCCGAGGTACGGAACACTATCTTACTGGAATTCATGTGTTGAATCTCATTCTAGAACATCTTACATGCAAACCAATCACACAGAATCAAGATGAAGAAGCCAACGTCACACTCATTCGCCATGGCCTTCTCGGCGCCTCTCCTTCCCAACCCACAGTTGCATTTACCCTTGAATCCTTAGAATTCTACCATCAATTGCGTCGCCGTCAAGGAAATTTCAGTATTCAGGCTTTCATTAAAGCCCTCTGTGCAATCCAGGATGTGATTTTTTCGCGTTATATGTCATATTGATATTCACTGATAATTCTTCTAAGATTACATATACCCGCATGCAACGAAATCAATTTTCTGTTGCACTGGATGTCTACCTCGACATCCTCCGGCATGTCCAATGTCATGTCAATGCAGCGTGGGGACGCGGAGCTGGATGGTGGATTCGCAACGCATGTCCCCCTTGTGGGTATAAGGTTTGACAACCCAAATCTTACATATTATGTAATCAGTTTAAAAATTTGGTCGTAGTTACCTGGTGAACCAACTCTAGTACCAGACAGGTTACACGCTATGGACGGCAACAATTCTATGAAACGTGTCGATGCCTCTGGACATGCAGACGAGCGTGTTTTTATCAGTGACTATCTTATCCCTCCCACCAAGGTTGATGCGTTCCGCGATGATGTTAGAACGCGCCCTGGAACTGTACCCGGCAATGTCCCCCCTTTTGGCAATGAGACCACTGTTTGTACGGAGCATTGGACTGTGGCCAATACTGTGAGTGAAGGCACGGTCGATGTATTTGAACAAACTGGTGGCTTCCTTTCGACTTGTCGGCACGCAATCGTGGAAACGCTTGCTGAGATGCGGCGCAGCGGAGAATTGTAAGTTTGATTTCCAACGTACATTGATACATGTTGACTAGCGGACAGGGCAAAATATGGTCTTGCAACACTGAATGAATTACTCGAGGTTTTCGGTCATGACCAGGCTATTGGATACGACATTGGTTGTTCCCATAAGACGACAGTCGCTGCGAGCTCGATTGGCGAGAAGGCCCGCTCACAACGTTTGCAGCTCGTGGTCGATGCTTTCCACGGCCATGCACATAATCGCCTATGCCAACTTGTCAACCATCCACTTTTTTGTAAAGGCTTTGGACTCGAGGACCTTGCCACATGTGAAAGAATATTTTCCGGGACAAATCCAGCTACACGGCTCATACGTCACGCATCATATTTCCATTGGCTTCAGTTTCTGGATCTCCAGCTGGATCAGTGGGACAAGGACAGATATCTCACCTCAGTAAGTTTGGTCTCATTTCGAGATGCTTCTCTAATTGGATTGCAGGCAACTTTCTTCTGAATAACTATAAACAGGCACTCGCGATCTTATTGGATTACAACCGCGACGTTGAAGCCCTCAAACAGACAATGCCAAATCTTGTCGATGAGGACTTTGTCCAGTGGAGGGAGGAAGAATTAGAGTATCTGACGAAGATGCAGGAGCAACCAGAGTACGACGTCCAGATTATAGCATATGTTGAGGCGCTTGAGGCAGTACGAAAAACTGAGTGAGTCAGAGAACATTTTATTCAGACGTGTATCTTATATGTTCAAAGGGCGCTGTTGGTGTCCCTCTCCGATGCTTCGTTTGTAAACTACACATCCCAGGACTTCACGGCAGCTGGCAACCTCTCCCAGGCAACCCAAGCTGATGTGAAGACACTGGAAGCCGAACGTGCGAGAATTCACCGGCGCCTCCTTGCACACATGAATCATGCAGACGAGACTGAACGGCAGCTCAAGGTTGAGACCCGCTGGTCTCCTGACGACCCGCGATATGTTGACGCACTTGCCTATGTCAACAATCGCACCTTCATTCATGCTGTTGAACATCTGGAGGGACTGGTAGTGCAGCGGTTGTTTGAATTGTCAAAGGCAAACTTGGCGTCCACAGGTGAGTATTTAAGCAATTCTCAATGCAACCTAATCACTGAGTCATGGCCAGGTTACAAGTTATGAAAACACATCTTGAAAGGTATCGTGAAGCGTTCATCTGCTATCCGCACTGCCCTCGACAAGTACAATAAGTTGGCGCCTCTTCAAAACCCTCCGCGACCAACACTCGAGTACACTGATGTGGCGTCATATAGCTGGCTCGGCGACTTTGAACTTCTCAAATATTCACGAAATGACATCATGCGAAAGCCCTGGACCGTTCCTGCCAATCGTGAGGTCGCAAACAAGTACTTCAAAATCTTACATGCACGGGAAGAGATCGACCGCCTCAATGTTGAAGTTCGCAGGCTCGATGCCTGGGTCCAGCATGAAGATGCGATGTTACTGGCAGCTGTCAACATGGCAACAGGTTCTAACCTCACAGCAGAATTGCGTCGTCGTTACGAGGGGCGGAGACGCATCAACAATATCCATCGTGTGCGCATTTTGGCCATTTACCATCTTGAAGGGTACTCGGGACCAGGACCATTCGTAACGCCTCTGAGTGAGGCACCAGATGGGTTGGGAGAGGAACTGCAGGATGAGGAGGGTCAGGTCGATGAAGATGACACTGTGCAAGACGAGGTGCTTCGGCTTGGGGATTTTCTGGACGCTCTCACAATCTTTTAGGCATGCAGCATTTGTAAATCATATCATATTGTAACCACTACACCTGCACAAAAAACCGAGGGGAAAAATCAATATTACAGGAGATAGTCGTTGTCGTCTAGTGTTCCGCACGGGTGCGGGTAAGACCGCAGTGATTTTCCACGGTGTTGCTCAAAATTGTCGATTTCCCACACCGCGGTGACACCGTGACATACCGTACCCGTTTGAAAACCGTAACTGTGAACACCGCAACTAATAACCGTGCACACCGCAACTAATAACCGTGCACACCGCACACCATAACCGTGCCATACCGTGTGCTGTAAGCGTGCCATACCCCGCACCATACCCGCACACTGTATATAATTTCTTTATTTTATTTTTTATGTTGTGTCACACCCGGGTCGTGACGCAACCAAATATGGAAGTGCGAGCCACGCGTCGACTCTTTTCATCACCACACTCATGTATAGAAGTAAGTACAAACACTAATTGTTCTTTATTTTGCAGGTATTCTTGTGCCTCTAGCGGGGGTATGAGCAGCAATGGCAGACATTGGCAGCAGCTGCTGCAGCCACGACAGCCACGACGGCGACGGCAGCTGCGACGGCAGCTGCGACAACGACGGTGGCAGCTGCAGCAAACGGCAGCGGCGGCGGCGGCGAAATGGCGACAGTAGCAACGCAGCCACCGACGACCGCAACGACGACGGCGACTGCAGCCATGCAGCCACGGGGGCGACAGCAGCGAGGCGGTGACTCGGCCACAGCAACGACGGCAACAACGCAGCCACGACGGCGACTGCAGCGACGCAGCCACGGCGGCGACAGCAGTGACGCAGCCACGGCGGCGACAGCAGTGACGCAGCGATGGCGACGACTGCGGCGACGACAGCGACGCAGCTACGCCGACGTGGCAGTGACTCAGCCACGGCCACGACGACAACGACGTAGCCACGACGGCGACTGCAGCGACACAGCTACGCCGACGACGGCAACGACTTAGCCACGGCCACGACGCAGCCACGACGGCGACGGCAGCGACGCAGTCACGGCGGCGACAGCAGTGACGGCGACGACAGCGACGCAGCTACGCCGACGCGGCAGCGACTCAGCCACGGCCACGACGCAGCCACGGCGGCGACAGCAACGACGCAGCGATGGCAATGACTGCGGCGACGGCAGCGGCGCAGCTACGCCGACGCGGCAGTGACTCAGCCACGGCCACGACGCAGCCACGGCGGCGACAGCAGCGATGGCGACGACCGCAGCGACGGCAGCGGCGCAGCTACGCCGACGCGGCAGCGACTCAGCCACAACCACGACGACAACGACGCAGCCACGACGGCGACTGCAGCGATGCAGCTACGCCGACGACGGCAACGACTTAGCCACGGCCACGACGCAGCCACGACGGCGACGGCAGCGACGCAGCGACGGCGACGACCGCGGCGACGGCAGTGGCGCAGCTACGCCGACGCGGCAGTGACTCAGCCACGGCCATGACGACAACGACGCAGCCACGACGGCGACTGCAGCGACGCAGCTACGCCGACGACGGCAACGATTTAGCCACGGCCACGACGCAGCCATGGCGGCGATGGCAGCGACGCAGCCACGGCGGCGACCGCAATGACGCAGCGACGGCGATGACCGCGGCGACGGCAGCGGCGCAGCTACACCGATGCGGCAGCGACTCAGCCACGGCCACAACGACAACGACGCAGCCACGACGGCGACTGCAGCGACGCAGTCACGGCAGCGACAGCAGTGACGGCGACGACCGCGGCGACGACAGCGACGCAGCTATGCCGACGCGGCAGCGACTCAGCCACGGCCACGACGCAGCCACGGCGGCAACAGCAACGACGCAGCGACGGCGATGACCGCGGCGACAGCAGCGGCGCAGCTACGCCGACGCGGCAGCGACTCAGCCACGGCCACGATGCAGCCACGGCAGCGACGGCAGCAACGCAGCCACGGCGGCGACCGCAACGACGCAGCGACGGCGATGACCGCGGCGACGGCAGCGGCGCAGCTACACCAACGCGGCAGCGACTCAGCCATGGCCACGACGACAACGACGCAGCCACGACGGCGACTGCAGCGACGCAGCTACGCCGACGACGGCAACGACTTAGCCACGGCCACGACGCAGCCACGATGGCGACGGCAGCGACGCAGCGACGGTGACGACCGCGGCGATGGCAGCGGCGCAGCTACGCCGACGCGGCAGCAACTCAGCCATGGCCACGACGACAACGACGCAGCCACGACGGCGACTGCAGCGACGCAGCTACGCCGACGATGGCAACGACTTAGCCACGGCCACAACGTAGCCACGGCGGCGACAGCAGCAACGGCGACGACCGCGG
>WTXC01000366.1:0-16329 GCA_022496195.1 Lactifluus subvellereus | reverse complement strand
GTCAATCAGTGCACGCGCTTCAGCCATTCGGAGTGGAGTGCTTTGAAACGTAATTGGTATATTCAAGGCGTTCTTGGTACTGATATACACGGAGTCCACTCGTATTGCTAAGGCTCTAATCATGGCTGTGTGATTCGAGCCTTCTAAAAATCCTGGTCGTCGACGATCATGCGGTCCAAGAGCTGAGATTTGTCTTCTTTTGACATGTTGGTGAGGGTCTGGAAAACAGTTTCGATAGCTCCATCTTCTTCTTTGTCCACTTCGGTTACGCGTGCCGTCGTCTGGCTGCGTTGGACACTCGGTCCTGGGTTGTTAGTTGTGGCCTGTTCCTCTTCTTAGGACAGTGTTAGACATGTGGCCTTGGGCTTTGCAGAAGAAGCATCGCCCTCGGCACGCAGTTTCTTGCGCTCTTCATCATTCAGTGATGTCATCTGTGCCGCGTCCACGTCCATTGCATTTGGATCGCGGCGGCATTGCTGGTTTCGGTTTTGACTTCCTAGCGCCTGTCTGAATCGCTGTTTGAAGTCCCTGACGGGGTTATTGTAGGGTGCACCATAGTTGGCGCCATAGGTTGCACGCGTTTCCACAAACGCGGCATGCTGCCTATGCGCTGCGCGAATCCAGTCGTCGAAAGTTACTGGATGGGGGAATGTTCGTTCTATGATGGCGCGTCCAAGGCCTGGTCTCAGGCCTTTCTTGAATATGTAGATGGTGCCCTGGGAGTCGCGTTCCCAGCCGGCAGAGAGTATAAGGTGTTCAAATCCAGCGATGTAGCTGTCGAGGTCATCCCCAACCATTTTAGGTTGAGTAGCTGTGATACTGTGTCTTCTCTCTTTGTCGTGTCAGTATAGGCACTGAGGAACATCCTCTTGAAGTTTCCCAGATGTCTTCATTGTCCGGATCAGCACCGGCAGTCATTTGGTCATGGAGCTCCTGCGCACGCGCAGTCACCCAGTCGTTGACCCTTGGTCCTTTCATATAGGACAGGCACATGAGGACCCTATTGTAAGGCACCCTCATGACTTCGTGGTTTCTGTTGATCATGTTGTACAGGGAGAATTCCTGTATAAAGACGTCGCTTTTGCTTCGTGACCCGTCGAACATATTTGGTGGGCTTCCATGCAGCCCTTTCCATTGTTTTGTGGTGCCGGTGCTGCAGCAGCGGCCACTGCAGGTGCGGGTGCGGGGGCAGGTGCTCCAGGAGGACCTCCTCCTGGTGCTCCCCCGCCAGGTGGTCCTCCACCTCCACCACCTCCTCCAGCTGGTTGTCCTCCTCCTGGGTATGCTGGTGGTCCACCGCCACCTCCACCGCTTCCGCCGGCCTGTTGGACTGAGGTCGACTGTGTCGCAGGTTGAGTGAGGGTGGTAGAAATTGTGGCACTACCAATGTGGAGAGGTGTAGTGAGGGGGTGTGCAAGGGGAGTAGTCATAGCGGTTTGGATGCTAGTCATGCTGCTAGATGGGAACAGCTGTGGTTTGTTCGCTTTAATCAGGAAGTCTGGCAGCTCCTGTTCTGGTCCTAGGTCCTCTCGAATATTAGAGGTGCTCAGCTCGAGCGATAGTTCTGTCTGAATGTTTGCTGCAAGATTGACTGTGCTGAAGTCAAAGTCAATGCTGGCACGTCCTGAGCCTCTGCTGCTTTCAGGAGATTCTGTGGTAGGCGTTCGTTCTTCGTCGGTTATTGGATCAGTGGTAAGCCTCTCCTCAACTGGGGAGATCCTGGCACGTGAAAAGCTAGTTTCCCTGAGGAGTGTCGACAGGGGGAGTCCTAGTCCGTATAGTCTGCGTTCTTCTTCACTGATTTTCCAATCGTGTCTGGTAGAATATCCTCCACTTGGTTGTGACCAGTAGATATTGTACCACTCGTTGTTGATAAGTTCCACAGCAAATTCTGCTTGTCTGTATTCCACAAAGTACGCGTTGTGCGTGCGTGCACTAAATTCCTTCCACTGTGCAGTTCCTTTAACACCTGCTGGAAGATCGTCTGTTTGTCTCTGGGGCGTTATCAAGAAAGCCCTCCCGTCTTCGGGAAATGTCAATTGTAGTGATGCCGTCGTGGATACACTTCTATATTTGTCCGCGGACAAGTTCTAGTTGGGGAGTCTCAACTTATGTCACGGTTACAAGGGACCGTGGCTCTAAGTGAGCGCGTCGTTCGGGGTCACGTGATCGTGTGGATGTATCACGTGTTCTTGCCGTGGCTCGCTATGGTCACGGGGATCGGGGTCACGGACTCGCTGTGGTAATGTGACGCTCATGGCACGCTGTGGTCACGAGGGTATCGAGGTGGGCCAAGATGCCCGAGTACTTGGTTCCGGTAGGTACACCTTAAAGCACCTGTTTGGCAACGTTCCACGTGTTATAGCACACGATGACAAGCTTCGATGTGGCTTACTAAGCCGGAGCGGTGGTAGAGACGAAAAGAGAAGGTTGTTGCCACCAAGGTCTGATTGGGTAATCAACTTGTATTGGAGACGAAGTTGAGACTGGGGATTCCAGCTCAACTTCCTACAGTTCTTATAGTACTACTCCCTAGTCACTATGAGTCGTAAGTAAGAGTCAGTAGTACTCAATAAGAGTCACTACTATGAGTCGCGTATCAGTCAGTATCAGTCACTAGCGAGCGACTCATAGGGAGTCGCTCTGAGTCGCATACCAAGTCGCGTTGCGTCGCAGTCACAAGGAGTCAGGCATCACATGACATACGGTCATGTGATAGGTAAGGAAGTCAGCGTGTCACATGACATAGGGTCATGTGACAGTACAGGTCACGTGTCAGCTTGCGAAGCGAAAGATAGAGACGTGAAAGCAAGGGCCAGAAACTGTAACAACAATCCTATTACAATCACCCAAAACGCATTCACAATCCTATTACAATCACCCAAATTGCATTCACAATTATATTACAATGACCCAAATCGCATTCACAATCCTATTACAATGACCCAAATCGCATTCACAATCCTATTACAATGACCCAAATCGCGTTCACAATCCTATTACAATCACCCAAATTGCATTCACAATCCTATTACAATCACCCAAATTGCATTCACAATTATATTACAATCACCCAAATTGCATTCACAATCCTATTACAATGACCCAAATTGCATTCACAATCCTATTACAATGACCCAAATCGCATTCACAATCCTATTACAATCACCCAAATCGCATTCACAATCCCATTACAATGACCCAAATCGCATTCACAATCATATTACAATGACCCAAAATGCATTCACAATCCTATTACAATGACCCAAATTGCATTCACAATCCCATTACAATGACCCAAATCGCATTCACAATCATATTACAATGACCCAAATCGCATTCACAATCCTATTACAATGACCCAAATCACATTCACAATCCTATTACAATGACCCAAATCGCATTCACAATCCTATTACAATGACCCAAATCACATTCACAATCCTATTACAATGACCCAAATTGCATTCACAATCCTATTACAATGACCCAAATTGCATTCACAATCCTATTACAATGACCCAAAACACATTCACAATCCTATTACAATCACCCAAATCGCATTCACAATCATATCACAATCATCTAAATCCTAATGAAAATTGCCCTATGTATAATTACAACGTTGTCATTAAAGGTCGTGGTATTATACACATCGCCTATAGGGCAACTGCCCTAGCTATTGTGATTAAAATGGTAGCTACCACTCGTCGTCGAGTAGACTCCAGGGCTCTAGTGATAGCTGTAAAATAGTAAGGGCTGCTTCGAATGCTGTGAAGTCTTCTAGCCACTTATGTTCGATGAATCGAAAGTTTTCTACTTCGATTGAGAGGGCGTGGTGCTGCTCTGATGGTCCTTCGGCACAGGACAAGAAGCAAGCAGTGTTGTGACAATATACTGCGTCGTCAAGGAGGATTCTCCACTGAGTAATATGTGCGTGTCTTCTGTTAAGATCGCTAAGGCGTTCCCAATAGTCCGTATTGTCCAGGGCGGGGCGTTCCTGGTGCTCGGTGGGAAGCTTGACTTATGTTACGGCTCGATGGGCCGTGAGCACGACTTGTGCGACTTGGGCGTGGGCAATAGTGAACACATGCGAGGGCAACGAGCATGTGGTCCTGAGCGTGACACTTCCAGTGGTCATGTCAACACGAGAGTGAAGCTAAGTTCTTTGGAGTAGGGCGAGCACGTGACTTGGTGCGAAGACCCAAAGCTAAGTCGTTACAGCCGACTTAGAGAGGCGTGAGAGAGAAGCAGTGCCTTGCTGAGTGATGAACGCGAAAGGCGACTTGAAGCGGCAAGTTCAAGTAGGGGGCAATGGCTTAGAGTGGCGAGCTCAAGTGAGGAGGCAAGACGATCGAATTGAGAAATGAAGTCAAGCTTAGGGCTTGACTCTACGCAAACTAAGGCCTTTATATAGGCCTGGTACAACGGAGTCATGTGCTACTACTACCGAGTCATAACGAAGGTAGTGGAGTAGTCCGCTAAGTATAGTACCAGCCCCACAGGCCACTGTGGAGCGGGATGAGTCAGGGTCGAGTCAGGGCTAAGTATAGTATGCGCTCCACAGCACAGTGGAGCGCGGCAAGTCATAGCTATCGAGTCATGGTCCAGAACATAAGGCGAGACACGGGCTAGGTATTGTACACAGGAAAAGATCGGTCCACTCAGTCCGCAGGGGAGATCGTAACAACCACCTACTGACCACCCCGGAGCGTCGTGTCGAGTACACCGCCCTCCAGCTGCAGAGGGACACTGACCTAGTCTGCTGTCGGCACAAGCTCAGAGACGAGCTGCGCGGCATCGAGGTACACCTCTATGAGGCTGCGATTATGTCACGCATTGGCCTGAAACTGGACCAAATCCTGGAGCGCCCCATCCTCCCTTCCATGTCCTATTTCATGCGGGGACGTCCCGCCACTCACCAGACTGACATTGTCTCCACCCTCCCCATCCATGTGCCGCCGCACGTCCACTTC
This sequence comes from Lactifluus subvellereus, assembly GCA_022496195.1. Classification (NCBI taxonomy): domain Eukaryota; kingdom Fungi; phylum Basidiomycota; class Agaricomycetes; order Russulales; family Russulaceae; genus Lactifluus; species Lactifluus subvellereus. The sequence goes on along the minus strand of WTXC01000366.1, from coordinate 11,353 downwards.
ATGAATGCACACCCCTTGCCCGTTCGAGAGCGCACCGCCATCCATGCCCTTCGGCGCAAATGCCCCTGCCCCCCGGAGTCCTCTCCAGATGCCAACGACGCCAGGCGAGCCCTGTCTGGTGAGCTCGCTACTTCGGACTAACAGCGTGGCAGCTGTCCCTTAGGGGAGGGCGTACTGTTACAATCTCACCTACAGACTGTATGGACCGCTTTACTTTTTCTTTTACAATGCCTAGCCTGCGCCTAGCTTTACATTCCAGACCCTGACTTGATAGCTGACTCGCCGCGCTCCACTGTGCCATGGAGTGCATACTATACTTAGCAACTGACTCGACTCTGACTCACCCCGCTCCGCAGTGGCCTGTGGAGCCGGTACTATACCTAGCGGACTACTCCACTACCCTTGTCATGACTCGGTAGCAGGTAGCACATGATCCTCCTGTATGGGCCTATATAAGGGCCACGCTTTGCGTACAGTCGAGCCTTAAGCTTGACTTCATTTCTCAATTCGATTGTCTTGCCTCCTCCCTTGAGCTCGCCACTCTAAGCCATTGCCCTTACTTGAACTTGCCACTTCAAGTCGCCTTTCGTGTTCATCGCTCAGCAAGGCTCTGCTTCGCTCTCACGCCTCCCTAAGTCGGCTGTAATGACTTAGCTCTGGGCTTTCGCACCAAGTCATGTGCTTGCCCTACTCCAAAGAACTTAGCTTCACTCTCGCGTCAACGTGACCACCGGAAGTGTCACACTTAGGACCATGTGCTCATTTGTTACGATCTCCCTTACGGACTGAGCGGACCGTCTCTTTTCCTTTTGTACTACGATACCTAGCCTGCGTCTCGCCCTATGTTCTAGACCTGACAAGCTACGACTCATTGCGCTCCACTGGACGTGGAGCGCATACTATATTAGCCCTGACTCGATCCTGACTCATCCCGCTCCACAGTGGCCTGTGGGGCTGGTACTATACTTAGCGGACTACTCCACTACCTTCGTTATGACTCGGTAGTAGTAGCATGTGACTCCCCTGTACCAGGCCTATATAAGGGCCTTAGTTTGCGTAGAGTCAAGCCCTAAGCTTGACTTCGTTTCTCAATTCGATCCTCTTGCCTCTCACTTGAGCTCGCCGCTCTAAGCCATTGCCCTTACTTGAACTTGCCGCTTCAAGTCGCCTTTTGCGTTCATCGCTCAGCAAGGCTCTGCTTCGCTCTCACGCCTCTCTAAGTCGGCTGTAACGACTTAGCTCTGGGTCTTCGCACCAAGTCACGTGCTCGCCCTACTCCAAAGAACTTAGCTTCACTCTCGCGTCGACGTGACCACCGGAAGTGTCACGCTCAGGACCACGTGCTCGTCGCCTCGCACGTGCTCACTCTTGCCTACGCCCAAGTCGCACAAGTCGTGCTCACGGCCCGTCGAGCCATAACATAAGTCAAGCTTCCCATTAACCACCAGGAACGCCCCGCCCTGGACAATACAGACTATTGGGAACGCCTCAGCGATCTTAACAAAAGACGGCACACATTACTCAGTGGAGAATCCTCCTGGACGACGCAGTTTATCGTCACAACGCCGCTTGCTTCCTGTCCTGTGCTGAAGGACCATCAGAGCAACACCACGCCCTCTCAATCGAAGTAGAAAACTTTCGATTCATCGAACACAAGTGGCTAGAAGACTTCACAGCGTTTGAAGCAGCCCTCACCATCTTACAGCTATCGCTAGAGCCCTGGAGTCTACTCGACGACCGCGTTTAGGACCCCTCCACGAAATCAGCTTACCAGAAATCCTCGAAGCTGTCCTCTGGACACAAGAAGCCACAAACCAACTCGAAGGCGACGTTAACCGCCACGACACGAGTGCCCAAGAACCTGCGCCAACGGCCCAAACAGGCACCACCGCAACCTCGATCAAATCGCGCAAGAACTTGCTGAAATCGTCGCTGAAGTCGATTTCGTCTGCACCATCTTCGTCCACCAAGTAGAGCTCATCCTACAAGAAGAAGGACAGTAATCGTGGCACCCTCCGAATACAGATCTCAGAAACCAGAGATACCCCGGTTGCGCCACGAAAGAACGCTGACCTACCAGATTACATCTGTGGAGGAGCCTATTGGAAAGACACTGACCGAAACCCCAGAAAGTGGTGCTACCACCACACCATCAGAGCACCGGACGGAAGTGAAAAGCACTTCCCATCGAATTCATCAACGACCACTGGTACATCCTCAAGTGGGCAGAAAATCGTTACTGGACCAAACCAGACAACTGTATCCCCCACGACGACACCACAGGTTTAGGACATCCGGGTAAAGCCCCAGAAAGCATCGAAGTAGATCCACCGTCACCACCACTAGCCCCCTCTACATCAAAAGGGAAACAAAAGGAAACAGAACCGCTCGAAGAATTTCTGAGCACCGGACTTCAGGACGTCGCCACACTTCAAGGAAGTCACCCTCTCACCCAAGAAACAACAGCCACACCGCAGCTACTCCGCCTAGCACACCAAGCCGCGCAGCCAATGCCGCCACCACCCATTCTCCAGCAACCCGTACCACCACCTCCACCACAGCAGACCAGCATGGCAACAATTTCTGCGCCACAAGGAAATGGCAACGACTCCATGAAGGGGAATGCGCCAGCAATCTTCGATGGAGATCGGAGTAAAAGTGCCAAATTCCTGAAAGAATTCAAGCTATATCGAATTCTCAATGGGAAGTCAGACAACATTACCATCCCCTATAACCGAGTAGCGCTAGCCATTGGGTACATCAGAGGCCCCAAAGTAGACGATTGGACCGATGCACAAACCGCGCTCTTAGAAGAAAGAACCACCCGAGCAGTCAACCGCATCCAGAAGACAGACGAAGCGCTATGGGCTAGCTTTGTCCAAGATTTCACCAACGCCTTCACAGACACGGCCAAGGAGCAAAATGCCTTTAACAAATTGGTCAACCTCAGAATGCAGGAGAACGACGTCAACGGGTTCATCACCACCTTCAACCACCTTGTCCTAGCAGCAGGACGATCCCCTACGGACCTAGGAACGCTAGACCTCTTCAAAAAGGGGCTTCGTCGAGGAATAGCGCTAAAAATCCTTAACAAAGAGATCATACCGACGACCCTGGACGACTGGCAGGAGGCGGCGTGAAAGGAAGTCATCAGGAGCGCCCAAATACTCGCCGACCTAGGACCCGCCCCAAACCAGCGCTTCACTCCCAAACCACGTTTTATTCCCAGAGCGCCTGCCCCCGCTCAGCGCCCCAAAAACAATGCCCCAGTACCCATGGATGTGGATGCCGCACACATGGGAGGACCACTAACAGACGCAGAAAAGAAGAGGCTCATGGACGAGCGAAAATGCTTCTACTGCAAGGAAAAAGGACATTGCGCCGCCCAGTGCTTCAAGAAAAAGGGGAGGCAAAACCAGCAAGCCCCCTCCCAACGCGCCACGATGTAAGAACAACGAGCCAAGAAAGCCTGACCATCGTCCCCGACGATAGTGCCAGCCAAGCACCAACGGACGTCATGTCCCAGCTCTGCGCCATGAGTGCAACAGAGTGATCAGCAGCCTTTGACCGCATCATCCAGGAAGACTTGGATTTTTAAAGCGGCTTGACCTAACAGCCTGGGATCAAGCCTCGCGTATTTGTACCATGTATGTCTCAAATCGGAATAGTATCAATGTCAATTTTACATTTTCCACCATACATGGAAAGGCTGCAGAAAGTGCGCTCATAGACAGTGGCACCACCGACAACTTCATCGACCAGAAAACTGCCCAAAGGCTACGCCTTGTGCCCAGACGACTCCCCCAGCCACGCCTCCTCTACAACGTAGACGGATCCGAAAACCGCAGTGGTCGTATCACCACCTACTGTGATCTAACGATCCGACAAGGGAAGAAAGAAAGCGTGCAGCGCTTCTTCCTCGCTAACCTAGGACGAGATAGGACGATCCTAGGATTCCCCTGGTTCCACACCTTCAACCCCGATATCGACTGGAGCACCAAGACCGTCAAAGGAGGACCAATCTCCCTTGCACTAACCAGCAGGAGGGCACCAGAGCAGCCCCGAAGCCTGTTGCGATATGCCCAACTCCTTGGACATGCCCTCCAGGCAACTACTCTGGAAGAGGGAGACGCCTTAGTCCTCCAGGTCAACAGGACGAACATCGCCCAAGAGTGGGCGATTAGGGAACACCAAGAGCGACCTGCCCCCACAGCAGCAGATGTACCCCCAGAATATTCGCGACACTGGAGAGTCTTTTCAGAGAAGGAAGCGCAGCGCTTCCCACCAAGCAGAGAAGATGATCACGCCATCAGGTTAAAACCTGACGCCCCTGCAACACTAGACTGTAAGGTCTACCCGTTGAACCCCAAGGAAATGATCGCCGCCGATGCCTGGCTCAAAGAGCAACTCGATAAAGGATACATCGAACTGTCGAGCTCCCCCTATGCCGCCCCCTTCTTCTTCATTAAAAAGAAGGATGGATCCCTTCGCCCAGTCCAGGACTACCGCACACTGAATAGCTGGACGATACGAGACGTCTACCCCCTTCCTGACATTAGCATCCTGACCAGAGACCTTGAAGGACGCACGCTATTTACCAAGTTTGATATCCGATGGGGATATCACAACGTCAGGATAAAGGACGGCGATCAATGGAAGGCAGCCTTCAAAATGCCACAAGGACTGTTCCAACCATGCGTCATGCTGTTTGGACAGTGTAACGCACCCAGCACCTTCCAACGAGTCATGGATCGACTCCTGCGACCGCTGAAACTCAAATATCCAAGGATGATCTTTGTGTACATGGACAACATCCTCGTTGCCACGCCCCTAGACCACGCACTACACCGGCGCGTGGTCCACGAGCTGCTAGACATCTTAGAGGCGGCATCGTTCTTCCTGAAGCCCCAGAAATGCCAATTCGAACAGCGACGCGTCGAATACCTAGGACTTGTTATCGATGGGGACTCGCTACGCATTGAGTCCAGCAAACTGAGAGGTATTAAGGAATGGCCACGAGTACTCACCAGTGTCAAGCAGCTGCGATCGACACTTGGCGTCTTAGGATATCAACGCCCCTTCATACCAGGATTCGCCAAGATCGCCCGCCCCCTAACCAACCTCCTAAAGAAGGGAGTTCCCTTCATCTGGACAGATGAGTGCACCGCTGCGGTCGATCAGCTTATCGAGATCGTCACGAGCGACCCAGTCCTCTGGCAGCCAAGCCCAGCACGCCCATATGAGCTGGAAGTGGACGCCTCCCAAAATGCCACAGGCGCCATCCTGTACCAACATGATGCTCAAGGACGCCGCCGACCAGTAGGATACGACTCCAAGACTTCACAGCTACGGAATGCAACTACCCCATCTGGGATAGGGAGTTCCTCGCCATCGTCAGAGGCCTGGAGCACTGGCGTCACTTGCTTATGGGCGCCCACACCAGGTCACGGTTATCACGGACCACAAGAACCTCCAATACTACCATCCCCAGAAAATCAACTGCCGCATCGCCCGCTATATCCTCACACTCGGGGATTATCATATCACCCTGGTACACCGCCCAGGGGCCACAAACAAAGCTGACACCCTCTCTCGCCGCCCAGACTTCGACCATGCAGGCCAGGACAATGCCGAAGTCCTTGCCCTGCCACCTACCCTGTTTACTAATGCCGCAACAAGCGTCGACCTGGAAGACCGCACCCTCGCCCTCCAGAATGACCATAAAGACACCCTGGCGGCCTGGGCCTCCACCTACCCCATCGAACGTCGCCCTGGGGGAGGTTGGTGGCATGCCAACCGCCTAGTTGTCGTGGCAGACAACGACCTTAGGAGGGGAGTGATCTCTCTATACCATGATTCGCCAACCACCGGGCACCCCGGAATTTTAAAAACTTGCCTACTCATTGCCAAAGACTACTGGTGGCCCAACATGAAGCAGACCGTCCTCGCCTATGTCAAAGGCTGCGCCACCTGCCAAGCCACCAAAGTCAACACCACCAAGCCCGCACCGCCTTTTATGCCCATAACGACCACCCCAAACGCCTTACCATTCGAGACCATCGCCCTCGATCTAATTGTTAAGCTGCCTCCATCAGAAGGATTCGACTCCATCCTTACGATCACCGACCATGACTGCTCAAAAGCAGCCATATTCATCCCCTGCAATGAAGCAATGACCGCACCAGAACTCGTCACGTTATATGCCAAGCACGTGTTCCCCCACTACGGCATTCCCCGAAAAATCATTAGCGACAGAGGAACACACTTCGCCTCGCACTTCCCATGAGAACTGTGCAAGATGCTGGGGATTGAACAGAACATCAGCACCGCATACCACCCCCAAACAGATGGACAGTCCGAACGAACTAACCAGTGGCTCGAGCAGTACCTCCGCATCTATGTGAACCACCAGCAGAACAACTGGTCCGCCCTCCTGCCCATTGCCCAATATGTCCACAACGCCTGGCCCAGTAGCACCACCAAACAAGCGCCTTTCCAACTCCTCATGGGGCATATCCCACGCGCCCACCAACCACAGCGATCCGAGAAAATGCCGTCGCTCCAAGAACGCCTAGACCTTGTCCATCAAGGGTGGATATCAGCACAAACCGCCATTACTAATGCCCAGACCCTCGTTAGCGCCAGGAAGGGAGCGCGATTTAAGCCATTCGCGAAAGGACAAAAGGTCTGGCTCGATGGAAGGAACATCCACATCACCCAACCAAGCACGAAACTCGCTCAGAGGTGCTACGGCCCCTTCCAGATCACTGACGTCATCTCCCCAGTAGTGTATCGAGTCGCAATTCCCCCTCAGTGGAAATTACGTCGTGTCCATGACGTGTTCCACGCCAGTCTCCTCACCCCATATGTAGAAACTAAAGAACATGGCCCCAACTTCACAGAACCGCCTCCTGATGTTATCGACGGAGAAGCAGAGTACGAAGTCGAGGCCATTCTAAAATACCGCACATTTGGAAGAACAAAGCAACCACAGTACCGAGTCAGATGGAAAGGATACTCCGCAGCAGAAGACACGTGGGAACCTCGGAAGAACCTGAAAAATTCACTGAACCTAGTCCGCCAGTTCCACCAAGATAATCCCGCAGCAATAAGAAAAGCCTATATAAGACATGCCTTGACCACCCCCAAGCCATCATCCCCCTCTCTCGCCTCTACCACGCCCAGCACACCCCCACCAACTTACTCCTCACTTATGTCCTCCGATGGCTCGCAGAAAGACCAACTCGTCGGCAAAGGGAAAGGAAAGGAAGCCCCCGTCACCCCGAACTCGCCCATCCCGAAAGATGACAACACGTCGCACCCCATCCAGGTCCGTGTCGCCACCAGGATATTCACCGTGCGAGGCGACGACAGCAGCAGCGAAGCCAGCAGCAACACCAAGTGGACCGCCAACGATAGAAGAACAGGCGGACCGATTCCTGAGCGAGCTTCTCCACTCCCTGACCTCCACAGCTGCGCCAAGTTCGACCACCCCCTCCGCCGATAATTTCTGTGGAGTCTGCAACGCCCCTGTTAAGATGGATGATGGCCACGCCACCTGGAGCACCTCCCCCATCTCGAGCAGCGACACAGCGACCGCCAACCCCCGTGCCTCCACTTCGCCGACCGGGGTCCAGGCCCCCGCTATTTCCACATCCGTTAGACGAGGTACGGACGATGACCTTGCCAGCGCCTTCCAGCTTTTGCAGCCGCCACACAACGCTGCCATCAGAACGCCCGCCGCGCTTCCGACGTGGCTCCCAGCCCCTCCTATCCTCTGTAGCTACGCAGACGTCCCGCCACCCATACTAATCAAGGAAGAGAGCCCCGCACTACAACTCCACGCTCCCACAGTGCCCGCGGAAATCCAGGCCACGGTCAGCAGGATGACACGCTCGGCTACAATGGTTATTTCCTGCAATGGAATCGACTTGTCGACCATCCAAGTGAATGGAACGTTGTCCTTGTCCCCAATCACAACAATCGCCTCATCCCCGCCACCTACTACGCCCACTTGCCCCCCTCGATGAACCCCTCATCCTGGGACGTCTGATGCCGACGTCTCATATCTACACTGAGCCCCTCATGCTAAACCGCGCCCGATGCTCACCTCCCAGCTGTAGACGACTGGGACCTCTTCGTCTTGGAAGGCAGCCACCAGTATCGTCACCATGTCGACAGGCTGATCGACGGGCTTGCTGACCCAGGGTTACCGCCGAAGTCCACAGATACCACACAGTGGTGAGAAAACTCCATTTCCAGATCGAGCAGGAATATTACCACCTGCTATCACCCCTGAGCGCCGCACCGAGTATACCGCCCTCCAGCTACAGAGGGATGCTGACTTAGTACGCTGCCGCCACAAGCTCAGAGACGAGCTGCGCGGCATCGAGGTGCGCCTGTACGAAGCCGCGCTTATGTCACGTATCGGGCCCAAGCTGGATCAGATTCTGGAGCGCCCCGCCCTTCCCTCTATGTCTTATTTCCTACGAGGCCGCCCGGCTACTCACAAGACAGATTGCGTCGCCACCCTTCCCGTCCATGTGCCGCCCCATGTTCACTTCATGAATGCCCGTCCCCTCCCTGTTTGTGACCGCGCCGCCATCTACGCCCTCTGCCACAAGCGCGCCTGTCCCCCCGAGTCCTCCCCCGATGCCAACGATGCCGGACGTGCCTTATCCGGTGAGCCTGCCACTTCGGACTAACAGCGTGGCAGCTGTCCCTTAAGGGAGGGCGTACTGTTACGATCTCCCTTACGGACTGAGCGGACCGTCTCTTTTCCTTTTTGTACTACAATACCTAGCCCGCGTCTCGCCCTATGTTCTAGACCTGACAAGTTACAACTCGTTGCGCTCCACTGGACGTGGAGCGCATACTATACTTAGCCCTGACTCGATCGTGACTCATCCCGCTCCACAGTGGCCTGTGGGGCTGGTACTATACTTAGCGGACTACTCCACTACCTTCGTTATGACTCGGTAGCAGTAGCATGTGACTCCCCTGTACCAGGCCTATATAAGGGCCTTAGTTTGCGTAGAGTCAAGCCCTAAGCTTGACTTCGTTTCTCAATTCGATCCTCTTGCCTTCTCACTTGAGCTCGCCGCTCTAAGCCATTGCCCTTACTTGAACTTGCCGCTTCAAGTCGCCTTTTGCGTTCATTGCTCAGCAAGGCTCTGCTTCGCTCTCATGCCTCTCTAAGTCAGCTGTAACGACTTAGCTCTGGGTCTTCGCACCAGGTCACGTGCTCGCCCTACTCCGAAGAACTTAGCTTCACTCTCGCATCGACATGACCACCGGAAGTGTCACGCTCAGGACCACGTGCTCGTCGCCTCGCACGTGCTCACGCTTGCCTATGCCCAAGTCGCACAAGTCGTGCTCACGGCCCGTCGAGCCGTAACATCATTGCCTCGCACGTGCTCACTCTTGCCTACGCCCAAGTCGCACAAGTCGTGCTCACGGCCCGTCAAGCCGTAACACCATTGGATACATCAGAGGTCCCAAGGTGGATGATTGGACCGATGCGCAAACCACACTCCTAGAAGAAAGAACCACTCAAGTAGTCAACTGCATCCAGAAAACAGACGAAGCGCTGTGGGCTAGCTTCGTCCAAGACTTCACCAACGCCTTCACAGACACGGCCAAAGAACAAAATGCTTTCAATAAATTGGTCAACCTCAGGATGCAGGAGAACGACGTCGATGGTTTCATCACCACCTTCAACCACCTCGTCCTAGCAGCAGGATGATCCCCTACGGACCTAGGAACGCTAGACCTCTTCAAAAAGGGTCTTCGCCAAGGGATAGTGCTAAAAATCCTTAACAAAGAAACCATACCAACAACCCTAGACGATTGGCAGGAGGCGGCGTGAAAGGAAGTCATCAGGAGCGCCCAGATACTCGCCGATCTAGGACCCGCCCCCAACCAGCAGCACTTCACTCCCAAACCACATTTTATTCCTAGAGCACCTGCCCCCACTCAGTGCCCCAGGAATAATGCCCCAGTCCCCATGGACATAGACGCCGCACGCATGGGAGGACCACTAACAGACGCAGAAAAGAAGAGGCTCATGGATGAGCGAAAGTGCTTCTACTGCAAAGAAAGGGGGCATCGCGCCGCCCAGTGCTTCAAAAAGAAGGGGAGACAAAGCCAGCAAGCCCCCTCTCAATGCGCCACGCTCATAAGAACAACGAGCCAAGAAAGCCTGACCATTGTCCCCGACGATAGCGCCAGCCAAGCACCAACGGACGTCATGTCCCAATTACGCGCCATGAGCACAACAGAGCAATCAACAGCCTTTGACCGCATTATCCAGGAAGATCTGGATTTTTAAAGCGGCTTGACCTAACAGCCTGGGATCAAGCCTCGCATATTTGTACCATGTATGTCTCAAATTGGAATAGTATCAATGTCAATTTTACGTTTTCCACCATACATGGAAAGGCTGAAGAAAGAGCACTCATAGACAGTGGCGCCACCGACAACTTCATCGACCAGAAAACTGCCCAAAGGCTGTGTCTTGTGCCCAGACGACTCCCCCAGCCACACCTCCTCTACAACGTCGACAGATCCGAAAACCGCAGTGGCCGCATCACCACCTACTGTGACCTAACGATCCGACAAGGAAAGAAAGAAAGCGTGCAGCGCTTCTTCCTCGCTAACCTAGGACGAGATCGAACGATCCTAGGATTTCCCTGGTTCCAGGCCTTCAATCCCGATATCGACTGGAGCACCAAGACCGTCAAAGGAGGACCAATCTCCCTCGCACTAACCAGTAGAAGGGCACCCGAGCAGCCCCGAAGCCTATTGCAATACGCCCAGCTACTTGGACACGCCCTCCAAGCCACCTCCCTGGAAGAAGGAGACAACCTAATCCTCCAGATCAACAGGACGAACATTGCCCAGGAATGGGCAATTAAGGAGCACCAAACGTGAACTACCCCCACAGCAGCCGACATACCCTCAGAATACTCCCGGCACTGGAGAGTTTTCTCAGAAAAAGAGGCACAGCGATTCCCGCCAAGCAGAGAAGATGATCACGCCATCAGGCTGAAGCCCGACGCCCCCGCCATGCTGGACTGCAAAGTCTACCCACTGAACCCCAAAGAGATGATCGCCGCCGACGCCTGGCTCAAGGAACAACTCGATAAAGGATATATCGAGTTGTCAAGCTCCCCCTACGCCGCCCCCTTCTTCTTTATTAAGAAAAAGGACGGATCCCTCCGCCCGGTCCAGGACTACCACACGCTAAATAGCTGGACGATATGAGATGTCTACCCCCTCCCTGACATTAGCATCCTAACCAGGGACCTTGAAGGACGCGCCTTGTTCACAAAGTTCGACATCCGATGGGGAT
>WTXC01000365.1:0-16379 GCA_022496195.1 Lactifluus subvellereus | reverse complement strand
CTATACCCTGCCGATACACTCTGCGATTACGGATCTGATGGCTCAGCTGATACTTCTATTGCGTCTCGAAATGGCCTCTGCGGTCGTCTTCCATGTCCGCAGCCTGCCGGAAGGATAGCGCTGAACGTGTCATGTCGTACTAACTACAGTACATTACCCCACTTTAGATTCAGTTACCCACCTCTGTATATTGTTAATTAAGCATGCGCATATATTATTATTGTGTCTATGACAGGAAGCACTTTCCCGCTTCCCCAGGTCATTGGATGGCCGGAAGCAGTGCGTTGACACTTCCTCTAGGTACGCTTCCCTCGGGGTTTATGTAGGTGGCGGAATCTGAAGGAGGGGCTAGTCTTACGGGATTTGGGGGAGAGAAACACCAACAAGACGGGAGATCAAGTGCCAAGGGCGGTGCGGGTGCACGCACCGAGATAGAGCTTTCCGCCCTTCCTTTGCACGGCGGGAACACAGAGGGACAGCTGAGCTCCTCAGCGCCGACACTGATATACGTCGCACTGGCAGCTGGGTCCTCCTCAGTACCCTCACGATCGCCGTTCCTATTCAAGGCCCAATCGTGATGAGATCTTAACGCCCTGCAGGCTCCTTGATTTCAGCTGACGGAAACGCGAAGGTCCAGTCAAGATATGAGAGGACGCATGAGGAGCGAGCACAAAATTCAAACGCACCGAAGTTGGAGTGCGGATTGGCCAGAGCTCTGCACACTCGTCCGCTTTCACCGCATCATAGTCAAACTCAACCAAATTCGACGTTGTAGTCTGTCAGAGCGGTGCGTGCCAGGCGAGTCCACGCCCTCTATGCACATTGATATCCCGGTGATAGCCTCAGCGTCTGCAACACTTTTTCCATTTCTTTTGGTTTCTTAGGTTTTCAGGCTTTGAGGTTGGGCGGTGCTGGTGGTGCCATTGTAATATTGAGGAACTTAAGATGGCGAAATGGCCCGGTATTCCCGGGCCGTAGAAGCCACGTACAACAATGTTGGAGTTCCGCTGACATCCCGGATGACACGTGCCTTTGAATGCCTCAACCGACAACAACGACTAATGGCGTCTGGCCCTACTTGGAAGCTATTCTACCAGGCAGTGGATTACACGCCTTGGTCACCATTTTTCTGTGTACATCGCCACAAGTGCCGATATTTCTGACCTCACGAAAGAAATCTCCAATCAGCTGCCCAGGAAACACGTCGCAGAGCTCAATGTGACTGAGCTGGAACTCTGGAAGCTCGCAGAACCCCTGTGCGTAATGATAGATGCTGCATACGACAGTGCCTTCGCCAATCTGAAGTTTCCATCTTTTGGGTCGGGTGGTGGGGGGCATGATGTGGAGCTACTCGACCCACTGAAAGAGATATCAGAGTGTTGGGACGAAGAGCCTCCGAAAAAGTGTGTACACCTCGTTGGACGAGTTCCGCTCGCGGATGGTACGTCGTAATGTGCTGTCAGTATCGGACCGTATCTCAAACGATCATTTCGTTACCATCAGTCCTTGGCAAGAGATCCGTGCTGTCGACGATCTCGATTCTGTCTTACATTCTAAACTCGTTAAAACTACACCTTCTGATATGGGCAAGCTGGACTATTATAAGGCGTTGCAACAAATACCAACTCAAAAGATCTTGGACGACCGTCCTGATCCAGATTCGTTTTCCCTTGTTTCCCTCCTGTACGATGGCTTCGGTTACTTCATGGACGTCTTCGATCGTTGGGGGGATATATGTGATCTGGGTACGAAGCAGCAGGGCCTGGAAATCGCTGTCGATTCTTTCGCGAAAAAGATGACTGATCTTTACGACAAGGAGGCCGACAGGAGGGAAGAGGGCTACGTGCTTTAAACAAAATTTTGTCCCTTCGTGGCGGTGGCGGTAATAAGCTTATGACGGCCTCCATTGGTACTTGCCGTTCGGATGGTCACTATGACGGACCACAGGAAGCAGCTTCGTGCGTCATTCAATTCAAAAACGAGCTCGTTGACATCAGCTCAATGCCTGTGCATCGCATCTGCATGCGAAGGTAAAGACCGAAAGGCTCTCTATGCTGCCTTTTCTGGCGCATTGGTCCTATTAAATCGCATAGATGAAGATGCGGCACGCTTCATCAGTAGGCCGCTACCGCCTACGACCGAACGCGCAGACCGCGAACTTCCGTACATTTCAGCGTTGCCCAAGTATGGCACTTCCAACGAGAACATCCAATTCCGGATTGTTAGTCTCCATCCCGACACACAAGACTACCGCCTCCTGTACACTGCCGAAACTTCGGACAAGAAGAAAATCGTCGTGAAGTTTACGCGTCGGTACTCGATTGAACTGCATGCATTTTGTGCTGGACATGGACACGCACATCCTTTGCGATGGAGAGAAGGTGATGTTAATCGACTTTGATTGGGGGTGGCAAAGTCGGGGAGGTATATTATCCATCTACGCGGCTCTGTCCCGAGTTGACGGATGGACGAGATGGCACTGACTCGAAGATCACGAAAGAGGATGATATGCGGGTCTTGCAGAATACGCTGAAAGAACTTAAAAAAGTAGCTCATACGTGATACCTCATGTTTTCCAGCTTTTATAGTTGTTACCTTGTGAAAGAAGACACGATTAATAGTAGCGAGGGAACAGCTGTGATATTTGAAACTTCAGGCTGAACAGGGCTAGGCCCGGAAATACTGTACAGTCCATTCACTGTGAGCTGCTGTGTAGGAATGACTCGGATACCATAGGACGCCGCGCGTAAAGTTAGGACCCCAAGGTTTGGGGCACGCGACTCTGACACGCGCCGCCCTCTTGCCGTATATCGGTGCTAGTTGCCGGCTATGCCCGGTGTCGACCCGACTTCGACTTCAGACAGGCCTAAGGTAGCTTCCCTCGAGTCTCGCCTTCGCCATGTGTACAGTACAGTATGTAAGCTGAACCGTGCGTGGGCAAGTATGATAACCCCGCCGCATGTTATTCAGAGTTACCAATACAGCATATACGCCGGGGAACCGCTACTTTTAATCTTTTCCTTGCTACCCCACATATAATCGTCTCTAGCCTGATGTTCCGACCGATACACAATTCTTCTTGGGTTGGCCGGTGTGCTGCTGGAGTGCTGACATCTTTGAGAATGTTCGCTACATGCATTTGTGACGTCTCACGCCTTTCAATCTCTCAGTTATGGGCATATGGCATATATACGCGCGGACCACGCCGCACAAGTTCATGCATGTTCCGAAGTACGATTACAGATGTGTATCTATCGCTTTGCCGGACGGCAGCAGCAGACAGGTGGCAACGCCAGCATATCCGACGGAGATCGGAGCATGAGATTAGGGGAAGGAAGGTATTAGAAAAGTGAGAGAACGACGGTGGGATGGAGATAATGATACAAGCGTGAGTGTGTGCGGAGATGCGATGTGGGGAATGCTGCGAATGGAACATGTGACGAGACGCGATAACGGTATGAGAGGATGCTGGATGTATATGAAATCGTGGTGTATATGGGCGTGGGTCAGTCACTGCGCTACAGAATTGCAGAGTGGGCTGCGTGTGCGAGGGACGGGGGGCGGAAGCTCGGCGTCCTGGCGCCGCCACGCTCGTGAAGGCGAAGGATGTGAGTCGCAACCAGTTGCGGCATAGTGTATACACGCTTTTCTACGGAGCCCTGGGACGGGACGCGCGGCGAGACCAGTCCAGGTGGGGCATCAAGAGGTGCAGAATTGTCTAGAAGAGCGGTCGGAGGTGGTGGAACAACGGGTACAGGTCGCAGACGATGTACGCAGGATGACATGTGACTGGCTGGCAGCGGGTCAAGGGTTACGTCCATCACGTTCACACTTGTTCCCATCTCCGGCGACGGCGGTGGAGCGCGAGTACCCCCCTGGGGTACACGTAATGGCGGTAGTTGGTCGTTCTCTATCGTCGTGGGGTTTGCATCTATAAGCGTTGGAGCGAACCCACCAGTGCGTAGACGCTGAGCCAGGCGCGCCATGAGCTGTTGGTCCAAGCCACGCAGCTCCTCTCTCACCCTTGCCACCACGATATCCCTGGAACCTAATCCATCATCTATGTCCATAGCATCTACACCTGTATCAAGAGCCGCGCTTCCTCTGCTCTCAGTCTCCGCATGTAAAGCGATGATGCTGCGGTGCACGGAGGCCATAAACTGGAGATCCGCAAGGACGCGTTTGCTCTTTCTCGGCCGCTTGGCAACGGGGCGGGCGACAACCGTAGAGGACGCTCGTGCTGAGGGCGGAACAAGGGCGCCACTGCGGCGACGGCGCGCCTCGATGGGAAGAGGCCGTTTAAGTCCAGGAGGAGGGTCATGCACAGCGGTTGGTTCGCCAACAGAGGTTGTAGGAAATAGAACGGCATTTTCCCCTCGTTGTGAAAAATCCAGAGGCATCGACGGGAGTGGCTTCCATGTGCGTAGCGCCGTGGTGCTCGTCAGAGCAACGGTTGCTGAGGCTTTTCGGGGCGGAAAGCGTGGCGAAGGGGCACGATCAGCCTTCACAGGCTTACTCATGGACTGCCTCGGAGGCATCACGTTCGTTTTGTCACCGAACGCCCGTAAGGTTGTGACGATAGCTTTAGAGCTGAAAGCCTCCGGGGCAGAGAAAAGCGTTTGAATGTCATACATGACTGAAGGGAGACAAGCGTCGTCGGGTGTAAAGACAAGAGAGTCGTGGTTAACGTCGACCAGCGGATGCGCAGAGTCTCGAAGTTGTCTAAACGTCGATACGGAAAACGTCGTCGACGGCGGTGAGGCGAACGCTGAGGTGGGAAAGGGAGTCTAGTCGGTAAATGGCGAACCCCCAACTTATATACGTTGACCAAATATATACAAATATCGCGCCACGCTTTCTCAGGTCCGTCACGTTGTCAAGCCTCGTGTTTTTGGACGGGAGCCCTTCCGGCTCACCTTACCAGTCTCGTACAAATAACACGGCAGCAATGAATTCTATGCCTTGCAATACTAGACTGGAACAGTGACTCCATTCTAGCTAGAATTCCAGACCGTCGAGATGCTCCTTTATTGGCCTAGCCACATCCCTTAGTGGACCTCTTCTCTGCTGCCTCGTTGCTGCCCCTTACCCTATCGGGGAAACTTTCACGTGAAACAAGAATTCGTATGGAGATTTCCCCCGTTTACTTGGTAGTTCAATCAGAAAGTGCTTCTGGTGGCGTGGGCGTCTAAACCTTAGATTAGACCCCTTCTCATCTCGGAACGCTCAGTGGTCGTTCCGCACCCTCATCCCTCCGACAGTACCTCACAAAAGTCTCCAAGGTATGTCGTATGTCCACCACGATTTCTCGTATAGCAAGCAATTGTTCTCGTCGGAGCAAGTGGCAAAAGCGCGCCAAGCCTAGCTTTTGAATTACAAAATAGTGGCAGCTAGACTATTCCCAGAGTACAGAGGTACAGTGGGCGCAATCATCTCGAATCGTTATCGTCCGTGCGCAGGGCCAGCTCCCGGATTATGCGCTTGGCGTATCCAACGGAAGCATCAACTCTGCTATTGACCCGTCGGGATGGCGCTTCTTGCAGTGCTCGCTGAAGAGATCTTTGCGTGATTGTTTGTAGTTGCACTCTCGACAGCCTATTGTCGGTGGACGATGTACGGATTTGATATGTCGGTCCATCTCCCACTTGCCAGAAAAGTCCTTCCTGCAGCCGTCGACGGTACAGGTGAATCTGCGGTCGCATGTCACTTGCCCTGTTCGATGTGCAGAGTGCTCGCATCTGTGTCTCTTGTGCACCGGGCGAATCGATAAATTGCTAGAATGGGACCAGTGGCCGTAGGTTTCGGGTTTTACGTCCACTCCTTCCATTAGAACGCCCATGTCCTGAACTGTTGGAGAGGGCGATCTACCGCAAATGTCACTCTTCATAGCAGGAGAGCAACTAAGACGGAAATGGCTCTCCCACGATCCTTGGAATGAGTCCGACGGATAGCATGAACCTTGCGCCACTACCCCGTCAGCACCGAAATCCCTAGTCCAGCTCTCCGTGAAATCGCCCTGGGTTGGGACCACAGCTAATGGAGAGTGTGACAATTCCGGGGTGCCCTCGGGGATGGGCTCAGATGTGAGCATGGAGTATGGACCCATCAACACCATAGGGTGGATGTCTGTGGGCACCTCGGAATAATGGAATGGCGACACAGCCAGAGCTTCCCCTTTCTTGGATATGGGGTATGCATCGGGTAGTAAGCTCTCAGATATCACTGCGCCCCCAGGCCAAGGGTATACACCTCCAGGATCCGCCGCGATATTTTCCGTCCACTGGGGAGGTATTAGCAAGTGGCGGGGAGTGCGAGAAACGCGAAATCATACTTGTTTATAAATGTGCAATTTTTCATTGTAGAACATTTCGAAAAAGGCTGGTTCCTGAGGCATTGTGCCGAGAGAAATAAAGTCGAGGTGCAATGAGTGGCCTTGTGAAAGCCACTCACGTACTAGACCCGGGGTTCTTATAAGTCCAGAAACGTTCCCATGTACCTCATGGTGTGCGCGAGTAGCAGGACAGATGCGGTGCTTATCTCGTTACATTTAGAATGTTCCTGGGATTGGTCATGTATTCACCGGTGATCGTGGCTGTAACGCGACTTGACGGGAATGGGAACGTAAAGTTAAAGGGATGCTGGAGAAACGGAATGAGCTTGCCAATGCACCCTTGCAGAGCGATGAAGGCGCCTTCATGGCACCAGTGCCATCATCAAAGAATGCCGCGCCGTAATCACATTGCCTGGCCCAGACGGTGCCAACCATGCCGTAGAGCGCGGATACAGAAAACCCACAAGTTCGGCGCTAGTATGGGTACTGTGGCTTTTCTTACCCGGATGGGGTTGTGAGGGTCGCTTCGGATGCTCCGCAGGGGAAGTAGGATCGGGAAACTGGCACCGAGATCGTGAGAATCTTATGGGATGAAGAAACGTGTTTGCCAGATCGGGTGCCTTTGGCACCTAACTTAAGCGCCATTACCAATTACAGTAGGTGCCAGTGCCAAGGCACTTTGATCCTTCTCATCACCCTAATAAGTTAAGCGGCCGTTCTAGCGCCCAAACCCTACAAGAGGGTACCGATAAGGACACGAGCATCGTGATCGGACAACGATGGTGCCAGTGCCAGACTGTCCACATGTGACCAACAGACGGCACAGGCAGGCTTCCTTCACGAACACTACAGGCATCGTCCATACCAGCGAGCCTACCTTTGAGATGAACGACTCATGCCAAAGTGAAAAGCAGGGTTCAGGTGACCCCAGGCACTGCCTAGTCTGCATACAACCGCTTCATCGATCCCAAAGTTGATTAAAGGTGATTGAACGAGCGTTTTTCATAC
The DNA here is from genome assembly GCA_022496195.1 of Lactifluus subvellereus. Classification (NCBI taxonomy): domain Eukaryota; kingdom Fungi; phylum Basidiomycota; class Agaricomycetes; order Russulales; family Russulaceae; genus Lactifluus; species Lactifluus subvellereus. Next base: position 9,040 of record WTXC01000365.1, on the reverse strand, counting down.
TTGACAAGCATGATGCCAGCGTAATCAGTGCGGAAGTCGGTATAAGTAAGAAAGAAGGATCTGAGCCGAAAAATCCACCTACTACAACAGCTGACTGGTGACTGATGACCGGTGATCTATGATGGTCTGCTATCTCTTCCGTTTACAGATACCGCTTACCCTTGTGATACCACAGGTCTCAAGAAGAGTGCCAGTATCGCTGTCAAGCACTCCAGCGACGGGAGGTTAATGGCTTGATGAGCGATTATCAAACGCAGTGTGTACTTCCGAGTCGCTGCGTTGTAGAAATCACTTTTGGGCTAGTTCGGATACTTTACCGAGGTCCTGGGATTCATGGCGCCACTTGCGACGAATTTCGAAGACCAGTTTCGAGAATTTCCGGTTCACATTCTTGTAACGTTGACCAAGTTTTCATATTGTAGAAATGAAGGCCTTCATGATGCCGCGACTCGGATTGACCCCGGCCCGCTTGGCTGCCGCGCTCTTCCCACGTGGTGTATCGCATCCTGGGTTTGATTTGCTCAAGTATCCTTCCTCTGGAAACCGTCTAGGCGCCACCTTTGACGATTCACAGGCATATCCCCCCAGCCTTATTATGGTCCTTGACAGAGAGTAATGCTCAAGAGTGCCCTAGAAATTACTTTTGCTGCCGGCCAGTCCGCTGCGCGTTTTATATTATACTTTCCTCATGTCTGTATGCTGTGCCCGACGGTTCGTACACGAGGAACAAACGCGTCTTGCATGAAAACGTTACACCGTATGTACCCCTCATACTGCACTCCCGGGCTCTGGTCCCTCTTTTTTATTACAGGAAAGCCACTAGTTGGAAACAGTCCGCGTGTCCATTTTCCGGAACTCGGATTACTTCTCCGCTCCAGTTATCTTAGCCCCTTACTAATTGGTCTTGGTGCACAGTGCTATCGGCTGCGTGAGTATTTACGGCGTAAAATGGCCCCAAATACTCCCAGACACAGCCCAGCGAGACCCAGACTCCTTTCTTATGGGTACATGGTGAATAACCTCCGATGTACAGGACTGCCCATCATAACTCCACCTGGACACTCTCTATACAGCATCCGTTATTATCGATTCCTGCTCTATCTACAGGTTTTTTCTGGACAACGTGAGGGGTCCGCCTTCTCGGTTCGAACTCCCCTTCCCAACTGTCCAGGATCTATTTCCTGTAACGAGGAAGGTGAGAGCTAGGGAACTAGCTTAGAATTGGAGAAACCGATGCTTGTGTGACTTTAACCAAGGATACCACTGACGCAGTGTCCTAGGCAGTAGTTGTTCCCGAGGATGCGGAGTTCAAGTTCTGCAGGCAATGTAACTTGCCAGCATGGCGATGTCCTACCTGATACGGGAATTGCTTCAGCAGGATACCAAGAAAGCAAGGACAGCTTGGGTGCCATTAGTCAGAACTGGAGGCGGCGGCGAACCGATGTGCAGAGTGCAGAAGAAATGATATAGCCGTGAGGTATGATTGAATGCGAACGACTCGATTGTAAACAACCGAACGATCGCAAGGTGTGAGGGAGGTGGCTTGGGTTCGAGATACATGAGCAATGCCTCGTGTGCGTGCTGAGGGTGTGAGGGATATCTTTCCCCCGCTGCAGAAGCACGATATCTACCATCCTGAATGCGATGACTATGAGCGCCTCCCTCATTTAAGTATGTCATCAGCTGCGCGTTAATCGTGCCGCAAGGTTTCGTAACCCCATTTTTTTCATGGGCAGTGCACTTTCCACTTACGGCCCCTTCATATAACAAGTGTTGCATAAGTTCCTCTGGGAATTTCCTGTCAATTGCGTCATTGTGTCATACCGAGCGAACGCAAGGTACTGACAAAGCAGAGAGCTCCGTAGCAAACGGAAATAGGAGAAGGCGTGACTACTGGAGAAGACGAATGGAAGGAATCATGGCTATGCCCTAATCTAGAGAATGTAGCGTGAAGAGTGGAGGGTATTTCCCTAGGATCCAGTGGTGTGCATCACGGGGTACAGGGCCCTATGAAGCACGACTCGGCCATCGATCGTGCCAGTAATGGCGCCCCGCCCGTTACTCCAGTCAGATCCAAACATGAATAACGATTGTTTATTGCTTCCGTATGTATGGGTGTTGGTTCAAGCGCGATCTTGGCGGGCTAACAAGACCGAAATTTGCGCATTCGTGCTTGATGCAACCTAAGGCTTCTATACTGAGATCACGGAAGCGCCCCGTCGACTCGGGCCGCGTGCGTGTGACATCGGCAACCACGGGGCCGCCACGGTGGCCTCACGTCCGCCTGGTGTGCTGGCGTTTGTGCGCCCATATAGTGCTTCCGATCCCTGAGTCACGCCCCCCGGCATGCGCCTGTGCAGAAAATGCGGGCCATCCGTTAGTGATGGTGCTGTACGCAGGAGGTCGTGGAAGTTCGTCGAGTCGTGTAGGGGGGCAGCGCGGCATGCCAGCGCCGTCTAAAGAATGGCACCGTTTTACTTGCATGCCACGTTCGGATCTTGTAATCTTGGGCATACCAGTGCCATAAGTTCAGATGATCTGTGGTTTTTACGTTGGCATATCTCTGCACAAATGAAGTACGAAGCAGAGACAGACGAAGAACTTGAAGATAGATCCCCATTTGCGACCAACATAGCGGCTCAGTATGAGTTGAGAAAGAATTCGTAGGACTGGGGCACAATGAGTTGGCAAATACCAAGTCGAGTTTTGGGTTAGCGACAATGTGGTGACTCATCATCCAGCAGCCAAACTCAACACGACCGGAGCCATGATCTTCGTTCCGGTCCCCAAGGATTCCTCGTCACCTGTGGGGGTAGGCGGTCAAATGGAAAGCTGAAATCAAGATGAGTGCTTGGAGACGGCATGAGGAGCAATGTCAACTCCGGTTCTGATTGGCGACGACGACTCAGAACGACAGCGAAATGAGCGCGGGGTCATGTCGGAGTCGGAGGATCGCACCGGCAGTACCGGCGTGACCCGGGACTGGGAGCTACTCATAAGCGGCGAGGATCATACTGGAATGCACACTTGTTCTTTCATAGTCGTCTTGGTACCTACGCGACCCTTCTGATTTTATCTTCAATTATTTTTCTTTCATGGCACCCGGATCAAGCCATTGTGCTATTGTGCCATCACACCGAGCTTTCGCGTGATCATCACGTGCCACTGGGCTTCGTCAAACGTCTACTGTAGTATTACTCCCGGGACGTGGCCACGGCACCTACCTGTGACTAACTTCTCAAATGACATAACAAATACCTTTCTCAACCGCCCGTTATATCCATTGGATCTATTCATAGCTTTCGGTGACTTCTTCAAGTTACGGCTCACGGCTACGCTGTTGCACACTTGCACTCACCCTGACGTACAATATATTTTCCTGCCAGTGGCTCAAAAACATAAATAGTTAGCCATCTGACCGGTGCCAGTCATCAAAGCTCGGTATCTGGCCCGGTTTCAGGATGCCGGCACTTGACTACGTTGAACTGATGCCAATTTCGAGCGCAACTCTCGAGTTGAACGTTCAATCCCCATGCGATAGTGCCTCTTTCCACTGATGTGCCCTCCTATCTCGGGCACGGCTAAATTTCCTGCACGATGGTTCGATAAGCACCCCATCCACATCTCATATTTTCCCTACCAACCCCTCAAAAATGCCCCGTTCTACAACATCAGACACGGCAAGCCTCTTCGCGATGGATTATTTCTATGTAGAGGAGCCCGAGTCTGGACCATATATCAACCCAGCCACGTCCGAGGGCTTTACCTCTGCAATGAATGCTGGATCTTATCAGGTGAAGAAAGCATGCATCCTAGTGCTGCACCTTCCTGACCTAAGTGCTTCTAGTACACAGGCGCACAGATTGAGTTGGCCTCAGTATTTACTTGCAGCCAGCCGGAGCGATTGCCCAGCATGCCGTCCATAGAGGTATGGGCGGCCCAGTGTCTCGAGGGCAGAGTTCATTCCAATGGCACGCTCCGGACCCCGCTCTACGGGACCACACAGCATAAAAGAACTGCAAGCTCTAGAGTTCCCACATATCCTAGGACCGCCAACAGCGAGAGGCCTCTCTGTACGATTTGCGAGAAAGATTTTGGACGGGTCCAGGAGCTCGACCGGCACACCAAGGCCAAGCATATGGCACCGAGCCAATGTCTGTTCTGCTCCATGAAGTGGACTCGTCCTGACAAAATAAGGACCCACCTCATGGACAAACACCGGGAGTGCTTCTCCACCGAAACCTGGGAAAAAATCAACGCCCTGCGTGCTAGGGACCTGGTCGAATTCTTGAGGTTTTTTAAACTTCTCCGCGATACTGAAACTACATCGGCATCCCCAATACCCTCAGACCCTTCCCTGCCCTAACAACACCGTACAAGTTGGAGATGGGCACAGGGGCGGATACCTCAGCACCTTCGGGGGGGCTCGTTATAATGTATAGAAGTATAATCATGTTGTCTGTGTATTAAAGTTAGACCTTTCATAAGTAAAACTACATATTGTAATACTATTACTAGTATTTATTCAAGGCCATATAAAAATCCTTTATTGACCGTTACCAATTTCAATTGCAGAAGTTGCGGAGATCAGCATCGTACAGAAATTGCAAGGCTCATTTTTTATCGGTCATCTCTCGGGGTATGACCGAGTACTAGTATGGCATACCTTGCAATGGCACGTGGTACGTAAAGGAGAGAAGGTCCGAGTCCTGACGCTGAGCGCGAGCCAAAACAGCCCTTCCCTCAGGATTCCACAGCCTTCATATCACAAAATTCCTATTTGTGCTGACACTTCAACACAATTAGGAACATTCTTTGAATTGGAGTTGTGGCCTCCTCAGGGATGGGCCTGCAGCGACCACCGACCAAAGTCAAGATAAAGGAGTGGAAAATTAGAGAAAGGCCATGTCTCAGAACCCTCTGCTGGACGACAGAAGCCCTCTCTTATTGTACACCGAGACTGAAACGTCGACCGCAGCGGCTCGACGTCGTCGAAGGTGTCGACATAGTAGTTGTGTCGCCTAATAAGTATAGCTCACGGACCCCAGTGAGCATGAGTGACAACTGACAACGCGTGATCAAAGCAGCTGGGTGAGAGTGAAGGGGTGAAGATAAAGCAATGACGAGGCCTTGTGCGAACGCTTTAAGAGGACACCCCGTTATGCTAAACTGTCCAATTCCGCCGACACCTGTCCCATCGCAAATATGTTGTGGCCACATGCACATTGACAGCTACATTCACTTCCTTACGGAACCAAGATGTGCGTCCCACTCGGGGCCGGGCCCAGGCCGGGCTTCTATTCGCCCGGTAGGTCTTCTAGAATCCAATCTTAACGAGTCCCCTTCACTATTCGCACATTACTACAGTACAGCCCCAATCTCCTAGAGGAAGTCGAGTCATACCAACCTATAGTTGAGATTAGTCGTTCCGTTTCGTTGGTTTGACGGCCGACTTGAAGCCCTACTGTAACGGGCTTTGGGCAGAAACTGTCACGTTTACTAAACCTCAGGAAATCCCGCGGCTCCTGCATCTTCTAAGAACCACTGACGCGATTCCATTCGTGCGCGCTGCATTGCGCTATGCCATGGATGGACAAGCCGCAGAAGAGGACGCAACTCCGAGTCATAGCTAAGCCCCGTTAGCGCCGGCTGCTTCTTGGAAATTCTCCGCCACCAATGACTCCACGCTGCTTCTCACGGCGATGGGACCACACGACTTTGAAATGTGCAACCCCTTCCCAGCTTCAAGTCCCCAGGGACCGACCCAGTTAAAAACCCCCTCGTGATAATGCTATCCCGCAGCTGCGAAGAACTCCCAGCGGTACAAGAAGCCTTGCAAGTACGTTAACAGCAGCGCATCTGCGGCGTGATGATGGCATACCGATATCGATGGACCAGCCGGATGTTTTTGCTAGGCTTCCGAGTCTCTAACGTACATTTTGCACATGTACTGGCAGGAGGCTATCCCATATACGGGCCACAACATTTCTTCTCTGCACCCTTGGGTCGTATCGAATCAGTCGGTCAATTACGGACGCAGTAACACTAGACTAACGGCATTACAGTAGCGGCCAGTAATACTTGAAATGTTACGGTTTTCTGATCACCTTCCACAGGCTTCCAGGTCATCCATTCGGTCTGAAGTTCAAATCTGTCTTAGCCCTCCAAATTTAATGGAAGCTCCAGGACGATGTAGAGCTACCTAAGTTCCAAGATGCCGACAACGACGGACAAGCAAGAGGAAACTGCTCGTCCATCGCAATTGAGGCTCCACCCGACATTTGGAGGGATTGCTTACGGTGATCTTGCCTTCCAGGCGTGATGATATCGGACATCCTGTATGCCCTTCGGAATGGAATAATTGGGATTAGACTCATAACTCTCGAGGTCTCTAGTCATTCTAAATGTCACCACGGCCGTAGTTCGCTTCCAACAATCAATACATTATGTACGATCGTGAAGAAGCACCGAAAAGGGCGGTGGCTATCCTGTTGTTCTCACGCTCGCTGCGATGTACCACACGACCGGGGTGATGCTTCTGGACCTCTAGCACATTCCAATCATGGAATTTGTTTTCCCAGAGACAGCTTAGGTGCACCAGCACTTGATGATTCCTTAACAGGGTCCTTCAGAGCGTCGACGTTGGCCAAGATAGGCTCACACAACTCGCGCCGTCGATGGCGCTGTCTAGTACATGATCCCGACGAGTGGCCGGACGCAGCGCCATCGAGGTAGCCGTGGTCCGCGGCATAGCACAGCCCGATGTTGGTGCTCCTGAGTTGCTGAAAGTATGCCGACGCGTCGCTGGCTTGGTATTCCGGGATAGCGAAGGCGTTCAAGAAGCCGTCGGTGGAAAGGTCGGCCGCAAACCAACGTTCCGCGTAGTGCCGACGAAGGTTAAGCTGCACAGTGGGGGGAAAGCAGATCTCGCCGGGATCTGTATGAGGCGGACGTGGGAATGGAAGGACCGTAGGCTGTGGCACTGACTCGGAGTGCCAACATCACCAGAGACGAAGCAGCCCGAATAAGACGACTTATAGTGCGAAATGGGCGGGGGCAAGGAGTATGCCGCCCGATTCGCTCAACCAATAGCTGGTAGTCAACACGGTGGAGAATTGCCCACTTCGAGAAGGTAATTGACAATTCCTAGGCCCTCGAGAGGTTGCCGTCCTAGTAGCTCCAATAAGACAAATAGTACGCGGGATGCGACACGATATTGTACCGAACAAAGAGATTGCCCCAACACCAGCTTAGTCTTGGTCCTGGCTACTTACACTGCCTTCTAGGTTCTGGGTATGGACGTGACTCGAATAGGTACCAGCCATAGTGCTACATAGGGTTCTGTACCCCAAGGCGCACACTAATGGATTCGAAAAAAAAAGGTACCAGCCATAGTTGGGTAAATTCAGCATGCAGGCATCCAGCAATTCGTCTGGTAAGGATGTCGGTCTGAGCGAGGGCAAGGCGGAGATGCGGGGGGTTATCGTCTACTACTCAAGTGAGGGCGTAGCTTGCCGGCATAGTGTTTCGACGTCATGCAGGCGCAGCTTGCAGAAGGGCTGTGGTTTGGCAGAGGAAAGTGACGACAGATGTCAGTTACGAGTGCAACATTGACTACGATACATTGTTAAGAATGCTTCGCAAAGCAAGTTTTGGCCGGGCTCGGGGTGTCCCCGTCTGAGCTTTGATAAGTTCGGATTGGATCATGAGCATGTGTCCTATGTCCACAAGTCAGCACGCAATGATAGCGAGGACTTTACAAACACGCCATGATGTCAGATAGTACCAGCTCTGCATGCCGATGCCCGCGAGATACTGTAGATGACCCGTCTAGTCGGCTACCGAGGCAGGAGTCCATCTGGTCAGGGCCACCGTCACATTTCTGGGGAACCGGGGTGAGTCAACCGCTGGCTGAAGAAAGAGCCTACGACTTAAGTGATGCGTACAGCGTGGAGACGCCGTGGGGCGTGATTACAGCATTTGGGTCGGAGTGGCCACTGGTCGAATCTGAATTGTCATATGTAACTTGTCCACTTATCAGAACAAAATTGACGCTAGATCTTCCACTTTCAAAAAGTGCCTAGGATCGAGGGCGCTCTCCAACAAGCGCTCTACGGCGATGTCTAGGACTATACGGTGAAGGAATAGGGGAAGATGACCAGGTTAGGGTCAACACAAGGAACGCACAGGGGTTCATTGCACATCATGAGCAAAAATCTGGAAGGTTTTCCCGCTATCAGTAAGCAATCTCCTAGAGAATTATCGGTGGCGGAGAGCGTCAATAGTAGGAACAGCCTGAGGAAAAGACGGGCAAGAGTAATTCGGTCGCAATGGTCCCAGACGTGTCTCACGTGACCTTCGCATAGACAGGCCTCGAAGACGAGCTCATCTAGGCGTTCCTAAGGACCACATGGCAAAAGGAAGCTTCAATAATCGCATCCTCCTGTGTGGCCCGTGCTCCAGAAGCGGTGAAGACAGCCATGGGGATGCTCAGCCAGGATGCGGACGAAATGGAATGCGACAAGTGCGCAACGATTGGGTGCGCGGACTTAACTGAGGTTTACACGACACCGGCTCCCTTATTGATGGGTACTACAACTTGTGGGGTGTGAAGGAAGTGCACGAAAGACGGATCGCACGTGTTCGTATGTCGGAATCCCGATGTACTGTACAGACATCTTCACTGCCTCATGAGCCAGGGAGCACGTGGGTAGCTGTCCGGGCTACATGACACACACAACACCGCCATATCCACTAGCCAAGATGTGGCTTTTTTCGAACTTGACTGCCCATCCGCGAACATCACGACCATCACTGATCCACAGTTGCTGTGGCCGTAGCCGCGTTAGTGAGGGGAAGGACGATATCCTGTAACGGATGACCTACTTTGAGCAGGAAGTTGTGTGCCTAGTACGCCCGGCCACAGGGCGATCTTGGTCGGGCGCACCGGTGACCGTACTACTCCGCACGATGCTGCTTGAGCTCCGTTCGCCATAGAACATGACTCGCAGCATTTCCTCTTCCGCCAACAACATCTTGT
>WTXC01000364.1:0-16421 GCA_022496195.1 Lactifluus subvellereus | reverse complement strand
TTGCATTCTTAGTTGAACAAGTTGTGAACGTACAAACCCTTTCGGCCAACAAACTTCGGGCCCCCATCGTGCCACCTTGAAGAAAAAAAACTGCCAAAATGATAATGGAAGGGGCGAGTGCATGAAGGAAGTGCGCTCAGGCGCTGGCGGCGCTGTCGTTGTCGCCTCGTAACTCCATCTTGAACGTCCCTTGCGATTCGCTCGCCTTAAAAGTGCTCTCGGAGTCCTGCCCATCCGTGAACTGGGTTGTCGTCGTGGACCGGAAGACGATGGGGCCCTTCGAAGCTCTCGAATTCACAACGGACGTCTTCGACGGCAACGAGTACGATATCGTTTGGGCCGGTCGTATCTCATCCGAACTGACGCCGAGGCCAACGCGGACGATGATAAGCGAGAACTACGCCGAGGGGGGAAAAAATTTGAGCACGAGAGGTGATACGCGAGAGTGTTTTGAGGTTACGTACGACGATGCCCTGAACATGGTATCAAAGCAAAGATGTCGAAGGAAATAAGCGTGCGTGCGGTGTAACAGTGAGAGACCCGGAATTAATGGTAGTTGAGGTATATGACTTACGATTATAGGTGAGGTCTGGGTGTGGCCGAATGGTGAGCGGAGATGAAGGCAAGAGGTTGTAGGTAGCACTTACGATATCTAAGAAGATGTTGAAGAGAAGGGACCTGACGGTGAAACTTGCCACCACACAAGCTAACACGGATAGGTAGATAGCACCTGTTGCGATGACGTATGTGTGAAACTCCAGTCCCCGTAGCGAAAGAATAGCCGTGAAACGCACCAGATTCAACAACGATAACAGAGACATGCATAAGGTTGGAGCCCATCTTGGCATCACGCGTCTGCCTTTGGGTCCGCCAAATTCGGAAGGCAATCAGTCCTAATGAGTCAAGGAAGAAGAGATGTCAAACTTGCTGGTCCGCGGGAAATTGTGCGAAGGGTCGGACAAAAACGTACCTGTGCAGAGTGCATTCAATGCGAGGGTGCAGGCGAAGAACGCATTTGTGATTCTCTCTTGTTCCCGATTGAATACAATATCCTGCCTGATGAGTGTCAGGGTGTAGACTGCCGCGATTCCGGTCCCTTGGACAGCGCGAGCACCGTTGAGCGAACATATGCATCGGCTATGATGACGGGGGCGTACCTATGTCGGCCACATAAAGAAGGGCCGGAAGAACGACGATCGGGACGCTCGTATTCCATACGACAAAGCATCGATACAGCTAACAGCATGAATTTGATTCAATATAAGACCGGATTGGGAGAAAAGGCTTTTGGTAGACGCACGATAAAAAGATCGGACACGATGGTCTCCGCGAGGTAGACAGATGTTTTCATGACGCTCAGCTTGGCCGTCACGTTGGTGAAGTAAAGATCCGCGTCCGCAGTTGTCTGACTGTTCTGGTAGGCGAGGAAGAGACGAATAGCGTCGATGATTTCATGCTGTGAGAGGGAAAAGTTCAACGGAAGTGCAATGGCGAAACGGATGCAAGGTCGACGAACCCAGGTGACGAGGATGAAAAGAACGGACGAAACTATGACCAGGCGGTAGTTCCCACCCGCCCTTCGCCGCCGTTTGCTGCAGAGGACCTTGACGCAAGCGGCGAATAAGACAACGTATATCCCTATCGTGGGATCAAGGTGAGCACGAGGTGATATGTGGGGCAAGAGGGAGCGAGCGAGACGTACCGTAGAACACTGACTCGAGACACATAGCGATGAGTTCAGAACTTGCAAAGGAGAGTGCCATTGTGAGGGCGGGATAGTCTGTCTGGAGGAGAGGGCGGGGAAGGACTAGGGATGGGTACCAGCCAAAGAGAGGTTACATGCTGCCTCATATGTACCCGTGAAAGAAATGCTAGCGCTGGTCGCCCGGAGAAGCGACACCGACCGTTGAAGGAAGTCCTTTCATCAAGGGGAGCCCTCGACCTGGAGTGCGATACTATTACTGGATTAGTACACCGCCAACTCAAACTAGGAAAAAAAAAAATAGAAAAAATAGAAACCATCTATCCAGGGCGTGTGTAGAGCATCTCCGATTAGGAAGTATTCGAGGAAAGAAAAGAAAGAGACAAGACAGCTCAATCTGTAATTGATCCTTTCCACTTCAGGTCTTTGCCTTGACAAAATTAAAACAATTCTTCCCCTGATCCCTGAATCACCAAATACTCTCGGTCGTCGTCAATACTGCCCGACGCCCCGACAGAGACAGCCAGAGCGCCGTCGTTCCTCTCTGGGGCAAGACCTATTACAGTAAGCAGAGTACGGAATACAGTACGAAATCCAAACACCATTTCCCACATTTTGGCCAAGCGGTGTTTGAGCGTTCCCAATCTCTCTCTCTTCTCAACAATTCAATCTATCCCCTCCTGCCACCGGGTAAATCTTGTGTCGAAAAGCCCCTCCCTGTCGTTGGCGTTACCTGTTAGTCTTTTAGGGAGTACCTCGACAACGCATGTTATCCCCCAAAAGGATTAGTTCCCCCCATGATCTACTCGCCTCCTTTGCCACATGCGCTATTTCCAGTGCCACCCTCCAACAACAGAAACAACACTGCGCCACCAAAATCGTCCGTAGGGGGCAATCCCTTTGATTCTACCCTTAGTTTCCTCGGGTCGTCCTGCACTAGTCCCTTTCTCTTATCTTCAAGTTTGGTTTAACATGTAAGTTCGACAATCAACAGAGTTTCGGGCGCCCGTCGCTGCGCCCCACCCGTCCGCGCGCACAAAGAACGGCCAATCCTGGGAAATGAACTTCCAGGAACCGTGTGACAAGAGCTCCTCCATTCCTTGGAAAGGGCTCGGCAAAGTTCTCCCCGTCCCCTTCGACCGTTCACCCGCCCCTCGGGATTCTCCTTTGGCCCGCCCCAATCTCACAGACATAGTATTGTGAAACAGCTCGTCGCTACTGCACCCTAGCGCGAATTTGTGCCTAGAGATACAGGGGGACGAGGCGGAATGTTCAAGACGTCGGTCCCGTCAGTTCCCTGGCATGCATTTATTTAATCTGCTGCCTAATCGGCGGTTTATCTACGAACGACTTTGCACTTGGGAGCTTTTTTGACATTTACGTGTGGGAGCTTGGAGGAGTGGACGGGTCTTCCCGGCAAGTATGTCAGAGACAGAGAACAGGAAGTCAGACTGCCTGTCGCTCACCGCTCCACACTGACGGCACGGGTCGTTCATGTTAGCACGGCTTCCTCCTTGACGCGGAACCCATAGTTTGGAAGAACGTACTCTATATGTCATTAACATTGACATGACAGGTAAAAGGCGTCCTATCTATGATAGCGATAAGTACAGCGCATGAGCCGAGAGAGGTCTGTCAGGGCTACCGCATGCGGAGCAGATCGAGAAGAAGCGCCATTCAATACTCGATGCTCCTTCTCCCCCAGACCCCAGGCCGCACACCCCATCTGTTCCAACCATGACAGATGATGACCCATGATGCTCCACATGAAAGTATTAGGGTGCTTGGACTGTACACTGTTATCAATGATGTTATCAATGGGGCGATCCCTCCGAGTCTAGCACGTCCGAGTCGTACGTCTCGTTCCTCGAGAAAAAGGAAAGATTGGCAAGTAGCCGCCCACCCCGCCTTTATCACTTCACACTCTACACATCTTCACTCGAGCTGCTCGCGTCGTCCGACCTTGTCTATGATGTAATGCATGTAAACATAACAGGCCGTCACCCCCCCAAGTTGTGGCCAACCCGACAAAAAAAGTCCGTAACAAGCCTAGTTGTCAGTCCTCTCTCACGACTCAATCAACACAGATATGAATACTCACTTCGTTCGTCTCCTTAATTCCTCGTTCCCTTCACTTCACTTTTTCGTCTGTGATACGTCGTGCGCGCGCCCCGTCGCATTATCTTAAGGGGTCGGATAAGGGGGCCTTTTTGCCCACGGTAATTTTGAAAAAAGTTTTTTTTTTTTTTTAAGAAAAAAAAACCCTTAGTGTGTTTAACCCTTAGCGTGTTTAAGCTTAGCGTCTATGCGATGCGGTCATTCGGTTGTCCGAACTTGCAGGATTGAGCAAGTGCGGACGATAAGGTACATATCGTAGTACGTCTTACAGCGTGCTTATTGGTGCCGACGTCATTCGCAACTCCGTTACACGCACGCGCGCGTGTTTTGGTTCGTGAGTGCGCGGGGTGAGCGGACGACACACAAAAACGTGATAAGTAGTACGGATGACGGGATGGGCATTTGGCATTTGAATTTGCATATCTCTTTCCGCACTCTCTCCCCCCCAGTACTAGTCGCAGGGTTAGAAGACAATAAAAGACCGAATATGAAGCCACTAATATTTCATGAGAGAAGGTCGAATAGAATAGATCATGTAGCTGAGGCACGCCATTAAGTTATATGACTCCTTTTATAGTACACTCTGCCCGATCCCGAGGAGAACGAGCAAATTGACGAGAGAATATCAACAGGGAACGAAGATCAGGAAGTGAAGAGCTCAAGGTTGGTCACACACTCTTCACAGCACGGAAGTCCCCGCTTTGATGAGCTCAGCGGACTCCTGGGAACGCAAGGCGAGGCGGCAAGGGAAAGGTTTCGGGTGGCTGCGCAACAGGGCAAAGGGTGTCAGTGCATCCATCGGTGGGTAGGGAGTGTAACCACGCATTACGACCGTACCTTACAAATCCTGTCGACAACGAGGGGCAGAGCAAGTCAATACTACAGACAAGCGAGGATTGAATTGGCGGCGTGCTGCGGACGTACCTCCGGTGAAGGCGGGCTCAATCTGTACGTCCTTGCCGTCTTTGTCCTGGGCGTGGAGGTCGAACACTGATAGTATCGACGCGACTGTGATGAAAATCGCCGCGGTAGAGTAATGCACGCCCAGGCACGCCCGGCGTCCGAATCCGAACACGGGCGACTCCAGGGCCGGTGTCGGGCCCAGGTATCTCTCGGGATTGAACCGCTCCGGCTGGTCGTACTGCTTTTCATTCATGTTCATGGCCCAGATGTTCGGAAGAACGATGGACCCCTTCGGGATATGGTAGCCTGCGTGCACAAGAGGTGGGTCATCAGTGACGGACGCCGTGGGGCTGGGAAACACATGATAGAAGAACCTTGGACCACATCGTCTTCACTCAGCCGGTGAGCAATTCCGAGCGGCGTGGGGGGGTGGAAGCGCAGGGATTCTTTGATGGTCGCTTCGAGGTATGGCAACGAGGCACGGTCCTCAAAAGTCGGCAATCGCTTGCGGCCGACGACAGCATCGAGCTCAGCTTGGACCCGCTTTTGCACGTCCGGGAAGAGTACCATCGTCAACAAGAATGTGGTGACGCCTGACGTCGTCTTTGAAAGCAGGCATTGTCATTGTTTCGTCAGGGGTAAGACGCAGGCGCTTACCGACTCTGTTCCAGCTGACGAGAAGGAAGCATGAGCCACATGCACGCGAAGCAGTTTGATACCGGTGATACATACCACCGTAGAGCGAACCAGCGGCCCACTTGATCGTATATTCATACTCCTCGCGCGTCATCTCCTTGGGACACTCACGGGAGAGAAGCGACCCGACAAGCGAGTGCATAGAGTCTTCGCTAGTCATTGCTTTCTTCGCAGCATCGAACGCACCATCTACCATATGCTCTCCGCGGGCCTTTGCGACTCGCGCGAGGCGCTTGAAGCCGGCGCCAGGGAACCAATCGGGGATAAAGCGGACTGTATAGTCACGTGAGTCTCCGTTGAGGACGAAAAGTCACACGGTAATCGTGTGGTTGGTCGTAACGTACGCGCGGGGAAGACGTCGACAAAGAAGCTGCCGGGAATGACGGCGTTTTGGATAACCTCGTGCGTCTCGCGGGAGAGCTTTACATACTTCCATGACTGTTAGTTCAACGGCAGATTAGAGTAGACGGAGAGTAACGTGCCTCGGAGTCGGGTGAGGTGATCCTGATGCCATACGTGTTTTCGATGATGTTCTTTCCAAGCGCGCTGTAGGCACGTGGTCAGAACGCGTGCCCCTGAGAATCTGTGAGAGACGCGTCGCGTACTAGCGAATTGCGCCGATGTAATTGCCTGGGCGCACAAGGAGCTCCTGCAGGAGGAGACGTGCGTCCACGAGCTGGCTGGGGAGGAACGCAAGCGAGGAGGAGCGGTTGAGGCTCTGTTGCGTGATGCGACGCATCGCTTTCCAGTGCTCGCCATATGGCGCAAGCACTATACTTGGCGTGAAATTCATCCTAAATGAGGATCGTCGTCCGTTACTAGGTTTCCGCCGCAACGCAGCCAAGCTGGGAAGTCAGAAGACATACAGCTTTCCAACCATAGTGAGGATCGGGCGATCGGAATAGGACGCCTGGCTCATGAGGGTGGAAGCGGTATCGTAGCTGCTGATAATGACGATGTGCATGCCGAAGATCTTGATGTGCATAATATCACCTGCGCGCGCGAATGGTAAGGATGGAGAAGCCAAGCGATGCGACGGTCGCCATGATGGCCACCACGCGTGGCCGACCATCGCGAACACGCCCTGGCCGTGCGTAAAGAATCACATACCGAACACTTTACTCCATTCTGCGAATGGAATCCAGGCGGATTCAAATGGCCAGTCGAAGAGGTTGTCGATGAGCGGCCAGCCACGGGGGCCAGGGGGGAGTGGCAAAGCGGATGCTCCGCGACGACGGCGTACCAGGAACCCAACGGTAAGGATTGCAACTGCGATGTAAAGTGCTTCAGGGGCGAACATGGTGGAGGTTGCGTTTGCTAGTCTGCGGAAACGTATGAGTGGGGGGTGGGGTAAAGGGAAGGGTACGCAAGTGCGCCCACTGATTTAAAATAGTCGAGGAGGGGCAGGGCCGATCAGAGTTCAAGCGAGCATAACAATTAGGAGCGGAGGAGGGTTAGAGCAGGTGGTCTTGTCTATTTCACTAAATCAGGATTGACTCGGGCGTTTGGTCCCTACTATGTATCCGGCAGCGTCTGTTTCACCCAGCAGATTGGTACTTGAGGTTTTTTTTATGGCCGGACGGGCTACGACGTGCGGACACCTTGTCGCAGTGAGAACGTGTGATTCGATTAAGCAGAGCTATACGCACGCGGCCTCGTTGTGCACAGGCGGCCCATTCGTGTTCTCAGCTCATTTCATGGGACTCGTTTCATGCACCATTTTCTCACGGTCACCATCCCTAATTAATTATGTAGCGGACCTTGAAACGCCGCCACCATCGGTAGATCATGCTGTAGTCTTCAAGCTTGTCCTTGGACTCAACACAAAATCTAGACATCTGTGACTGATACAGAGCCAACAATAAGGATCTACAAACGGGATGGATAACTTGGACCTGTACGGCTTGGCTTTGATTCCGGTCATAGGATGGGGATGTATTCTCCCGGCTAAATTGATTTCGGGTCGTTCCCAATGGCGCTTTTTTTTTTATTATCAAACCGCATTTGTTCTGGATCTATTTTCTTATTGTGGGAGCCGGCCACGGGCGAGTTGAGGGCCTAGCCCAGGTCTTGTTTCAGATTATTGGGGAAAGTGAATAGAACAGAATCTCTTCCAATAGCGTCCATAGATAGTAAGAGTGGTGAACGACGTAGTTTACTTGTTCGACGATAACGGTACGATCACTGTACGTGTGGTGTCCTCACGTAGTCATTCTCGCTGAACATGTCCGCCCGCAACCCAGGGCGAGGCACGGTCAAGGTCACGGTGCCCCCGTGCCCCCTGCCAGTGCACGGGCCGTGAGCGCATGCCTAAACTAGACGCCTGCGTACCCTTCAGCCCACTGCCAGTGAGACCCACACAGTTGACACAAAGGTGCCAGCCAAGGCGCTTTGAAACCCCCCATCTCGCAATGTCAGTTCCGCCTCTCTTCTCACTTTCAAACGAACTCCTCCTCGAAATCATCTCCAATCTCCCCGCAAAGGATATCTGCACATGTAGACTGACCTGCTACAAGCTGAACGCCCTCATTGTCAATTCGCAGTTGATCCAATATCTCATTCGAACCGCCCAATCCGGCGTGTTCGATCCCCTCGAGCCCGGCCTTTCCATACCAGAACGCCTGAACGCGCTACAACGATGGGAAACCGCGTGGACAGAGATGGACCTCCGTGAGCCGAGCGCGCGAATCGATGCGCCCGTCTCATCCAAGAACGGGCGGCACGTTGAGTTTTCCTTTGGTCGATACTTTGTCGTGATCCGCGAGGGATATGGATTGCCAGCGGGGTACTCGTTTCTGGACATGCGTGGAGCGACGTCCCCACACGCCGATACGGCGCGCTGGACGAACATAGACATCGATACCCCCAACGTCCTCGTATTTGCCTTTGCGTCAGAGCTTCATCTCGCCGTCGCCATTTCGTGTGTACATTTGTTGCTCTCCCTCTTCTCCCCCTTCCTGTGTGGACCTCGCTCAATTAGTGTTGCCTAGGGCACCCACCACTCCAAACCGCCAATGGACAACCTTAAAAATTTGTCCCATGGATTTTAGTACGGGCAAACCACACCCGTTGGCATCCCAACCGTCCTTGGAGGTTACCGTCGCTGGCGCATCTGCTTACAACCTATCAGATACAGAGGTTATAGGTGACTACATCCTATACTGGGTCGGGAGCCCGGTATTCTCTCACCACGCGAACGAGGGCACGCTATCCAACATCTACTTGGTCGCATGGAAAGAAGGTTGGGTGTCCGAGGTGAGTCCGCGTCCCACATTCACGGCCTGCCTCGCCGTCAGCCAGCACCCTTTGTTAGCTTCGCAACAGTGGGCCGGGCGTGTACGGCTCGGTATTATCGGTGCTATCGGAGGAGATCATCCTCCTTGTTCGGCTGCGCGACCCGGCACTCGAGCTGTGTCGGCTGGCCAACGTCGGCGGGCCGAACCAGTCCCTCGAAACGGTGTGCATTCTCTCCCTGCCGGGGCTCTTCCCCGGCGCGTGTTTGCGCTGGGCGACCTGCTTTGGCGAGCACCCCGGTCACGCGCTCTTCTCGAGGAAGCGCCACATGCCCGACGGGGGAGCCCTCCCGACACCCTCGATTCGACAACAACAACAGGGCCGTCGCTACCTGCGCAGGCGCCACCTGCGGTCCGTGCCCGCCGACGGCATCATCAGCGTCGTGATGCACATACACAGCAAGTCAGGCAACTTTCGCACGGTCGATCTCTCCGTGCGGTGTCGCACGCTGGTGGCGTTCGCCGCTGCCCAGGGGGTGGGGGTGGAGGTGCCGTGTGTGGTGCCATGGGAGGAGTGGGGGCCGGAGGGCACACGCATCTTGGAGCACGAGTCGCTCACGTGGGGCTCTCTCGTGGGCGAGCGGCGTGCGACGGTCGGGCAGGCGCGCCACCAGGCGCGCATCACGATGCGGGACTACAACCCGTTCCGCGTCGGTCTCGCGCTCGAGCGGACCGGCGGCCCTGAGCGGGAAGTCCAATTTCCGTCCGGGGCTACAATGAAGGTCGTCACGACGCCGTCGTTGTACGCCGCGGGCGACTTGTTCAGCTACAGAGTTGAGACGCGGATGCCGTACGTCGAGACGGTCACACCCTACCCTGGATGCGAAGGCATATTTATGGACGAAGACAATCTCCTGGCCGAGGTACGCACAGAAGTGAGTACCTCCTTTCCCTCTTGTGAAGGTGGAATGATGATCGACGATCTGCGCTCTAGAAAAACGAGAGGAATTTCTTTTTGCATAGTTTATGATGCTCCGGCTAGCCTAGAGATGTTACATTAATAGGTACAAATGTACTTTTAGTGGAAGAGGGAATCGCTGTCAAGACTCAAGACGACAGGGTCATAGAAACCGCTGCCGGGCCGGGGAAATAGCACCGTGGGAAAATAAATGCCGTCACGGAATCTCGCGTTCAGGGGATTTGGGGATTTTCATTCATTACGTTCGAACGAGGTCTCTTCGGTTTTGGTGTACAAAAATCGTGACGTGATCTCAGAGACTTTCTCGGTGGCATCGTTACCCACCACGAGCACAGTGCTGAATGATCCGGAAACCACAACTACTTACCCTCCCAAACGAGCTCATCGAATTCATCCTCTGCTCTCGATCGCATATGCATGGAAAGAAGGCTTGGTCATTCTGGTGAGCACCGCAAAACTTTTTTTTGACTTTCATGGCTTGTGACGATGGACAGCTGAGAGGCGATATTGAGGAGTGGTATGGAACTGTCCCAGCTATAATTCCCGAAGATATCCTCGCTCTCGTCCGGTTGGACCCACCGGGAAGCGAATTGTGCAGGATATCGAATATGAAAATGGGTGCCACCAGCAGCAGCGAGAGTAGTCTGCGCATGAAAATACTTTGCACGCTTCTGCTTCCCCGCTGCGCCACGGCTACGTAGAGTGCGCCGTCTGAATCGGGGAGCACCCGGGCCACGAAGCCTTCTCTCGCAGGCCGTTGCCGGAGTATGCACATGCGCCGCCGCTTCGGCAGTGCCACCTCTCGATGCGGGACAGCGTCGTCAGTGTTGTGTTAGACGTCATTGACGTCTCGCGTCGAGACCGCACCTACGGGGTAGTAGTGCGCCGCGCCACCTTGCGCTCCGAATTCGGTTTTCATATTCCGTGGGTCAAGCGGGGTCCGCGTGCGACCAGCATAGCAAATCGCACGGGTTTCAAGCCGAGGACCTTGCTCGGAGGCCGCAAGGCGATGGTTCACACCGAGGGCGATCGGATGTGTATTAATGACTACAACCCGTACCGCATCCGGCAAGCGGCGGAGACAGCGGTGCCCACCCTCACGTAGACGAAACCCCATCAAGGTGGGAAACAGTCTGTGGGTGGACATGACTGCAGAACCATCGAAACTAGCACGATGCAGGCGGTATTAGAACGTGTCGATGGCACTCCCACGGATAGTGGTTATCATAAACACACCACCAGGGTGCAGGGCGATCTGTATGCAGCAGAACCTCCTACTTCTTCGTATGGTTGACTTGGGTGTCACAGTGAGTGCGTCGCTCCCTGTTGATAACTAGCTAATCATAGGTCACGATAGGGGTCAGCCCACGCATGCCGGCTGGCCTGTCGTACACTCAACATGGCGATCACCAGGTCGGGTCGCGTGCTGTATCTCCTGCGTGCGGCACTGTTTGGCGTGTACGACCCGCTCGTGGAGGACGCCGCTGCGCCCACGTCTCCGAGTGGGGCACGCGGGACGCCCGTGGCTCCCTTTTGTACTCGGCCTGAGTCGGTCCGGACTCCGCCGACTTGCAAGCGGTCTCATTCTTGACGGCTGTTTCTAGCCTCACCATCGCAGGGTTTTTCGGAATGTCGAAACAGACGTCGCAGACTTATGGACGAGAAGATCGCCTCTGCGAGCAGTTTACGTCGAATACGCATCGTTTCACGAATTTCTTCTGATTCAACATCCGGCCCCGCAAAATTCTTAGCAATGACGAGAAATCCCCCAAGAGGGAAGAGTGTGACCTTAGGGAATGTCAGCTCCATGGATGCTGCAGGCCCTAGGGAGGTGGACGCACAAAAAAGGCAAGGATTAGCATAGATATGTATGCAATGGCGAACTTCGGATCGGTTCAAAAAGATAGTTTGCCAGTGTACAGCGCACATATGTATGTCACCATAATTTCCCCAGATACCAGCAGTCAGTACCCCGTATCTAAATTTATGGGGCACCCAGAAGAGACGTTTGATAATCCAAGCCATTGATGCGCCAGCTACCCCATACAATAGACCCACGACGGTCAGGGGTACGAGCGATCCAATATTCTGCGAGTAAGTGCCAGAATGATGCAGGAGAATAGAAGACACGGCATCGCTACGTTCTAGTGAATTCTAATCAGCACCATGACCGTGATACGGGCCTACAGAGAAGCCAGCCCTTCGCCAGGCTCGCACTGCACCAACAACGTGACGACCTGGGCGGCACCACGTGCGGCCTCCCTGTCTGTCGGGAGGAGGTCTGCCTTGGTCAAACCAAACCCTGCACCGACGGTCAGGAACCTGAACCGTGGCACAAAAGCAAGTCAGTCGGTACAGAAGAATTATACAAATGCATGAACGTTTGTGCTAATGGCCGTATTGAGGTCCTTATGAGAGAACCAGTAGAGATCATGTCAAGCTGGTGGTCTAATGGATGGTTAGAAACCGTGAGTACACATGACAGTTTTAACAGAATCATTTACCCACTCCAATGCCTTCCCTGCCGGAATAAGAAAAATTGCGATCATGGAAGCTTCAATCCTGACTGCCAGCCCCCTTGTTTCAGGCGCTAACCTGCCAGTGGTCACTTTGAAGTCTTGGTCACGTGGAGGTGCACCTTTCCGAGTCCGCGGGATAACTTACTGCCAATAATACACTTCCCCATGACCTACGCCTCGTTCCGATGCAGCGCGGGCGCGGGCTCTCGGAAATTGCCTGCTGCTCTGGGTTTGTAGGGTGGATGTTTGGTGAAGACAACGCTGCGCGCAAGTTGCACTTGATCGCATGGAAAGACGGATGGCTTGGTGACTCTCGTGAGCACTACTAATGTTTCTAACATACACGATTCACCATAGTTGACAACTGAAGGAAAATCTTGCTGGCGGTTACAGATCCGTCCCAACCGTGATTTCCTTATGCTACTGAACCTACCGGGAATCGGACTGTGCCACATATTGGACATAAAAGGTACCATCTCTAGCAGTGGGAGTGTTCCGCACATGAAAAGGCCTTGCACGCTTCTATTCCCCCCGCTGCAGAATAGTACCTGTATGGTCTGGGCCACCTGCGCTGGGGAGCGCCCGGGCCACGAAGCGTTCTACCGCGGGCCATTAGCCATGCCGGAGTATCCACCGGCTTCGCCAAGTCCAAGTTGATGGCTCTGCCTATCAATGACGTCATCGGCGTCGTGTTGAAGATTCGGGTGGAGATTGGGGGATCGCGAGGCGCTGCTACGAAGGTAGTGGGACGCCGCGCCGCCTTCCTCACGCATGCTTCTGCTGCGAAGCATTGCCATCATCCAATCGCGGTCGTGTTGTGCCGTGAGCCGAGTGGGTCCGCGGACGACGAGCGTGGCGGATCACGAGAACATCGGGTGGAGGGGCCTTGTCTCTTGATTATTACTAGCTGATGGTAGGTGTTACCTCACGCCCGGCAGACGTTTCCAAAGGGGCCCACTCGCCTATGGGGCAGCTTCTGTAGTATAATATTGTACATCTGTTTTTCTTAGCACAGTATGACAAGCAGGGCACTATTTTGAGCCATTGATCTGTTTCTTTGCTCACACGTACCGCATTAACCAGGGGCCCACTCATGGGCGAGGGTTGCGACAATAATTTGGCAGATGCAACAGGTGGCGCGCATCACGATGTGGGACTACAGTCCATTCCGGGTCTGGCTTGTGCTCGCGCAGACGGCTAGCGCAGAGCAGGAGTGTGATGACAGCCATCACGGCGCCATCAGTGTTCCAGTGGGCAATTTCGCAGATACCGGATGGGTTTACAACACCCTCACCCTCGTCCAACTAAGTGATCTACGGGACTTGCACCGTGACTCTATGCTAGTGTAAGAACTTGGTATACAATGAAAAGAGGGATATTATCCTGAAATTGAGCCACCCGAGGTTTCAAGCTTTCATCACATAGCCTAGTAGTATACCGCGTGAATAACTATCAGACCGGCCCGGACGTGGGGGGAAGCGGGCCGGGACATCCGTGTAAACCACAGCTCGGGTCACCATGGCGTCCGAGTCCATGGACCCCATCATCGTAACATCTCGATGGATGTCCCCGCAACAACAGCTGCTCGGCCTCCCAAAGGAGCTTATTGAACACACCCTCTCCCTTCTCTTCCTCGGAAACGCCAGGGACATCCACACATGCAAGCTGCCTTGCCGCGCGCTCAACGCGGTGATCATTATGCAGTCAGCGCTCGTACAGTACTCATGCACGCGGCGCTGCTCGGTGTGTACGAACTCCTTCGTGGAAGATGCTACTGCACCAGCGGTCCCAGCACGCATGGGACGACGCGTGGCGTGTTGTTGGCGACGTTCTACCGCGGCATGAGCTGGACGTACGCATCGCCCCGCTGGACGTGGACATCGACGTAGACTTTGACGTTGACGACGACGACTCTCTGTCAATAACGGCACGCCGCTTCCGCCACCACTACTCATTCAGCCTCTGGTTCGTTGTCGCGGCGCGCGAAGACCCCGGCGTACACGCGGGATACTTATACCTCGATGTGCAGGCGTGTTTGCGCCTCTCTACGGCGGCGAGTCCTGGTGGCGTGTCCAGGTGGAGGCGCGGGGACGAGTATCAGTGCTGGAACTAGACGACTGTTGAGGCGCCCATGCGGGACGTGCTCGTGTTTGCGCTATCAACCAAGCTAGATTTGGCCGTGGCCATCTCGTCTGTGGTCAATCATTCCTTATCTCGGTTGTTAGGTTGATGAGTGCAGAACGGGGGGATAACGATGCAGCAGCGATGACTGTTCAGCTGGAGGTGCGCCCGTTGCGCTTCCGCGGCGGCGTAGTACCATGTGCCAAAGTGTCGATGCTACCCGTCCCGCTACCGGTGCATCGGCGCGCAATAAGGTACAGGCGCAAGTGCTCGAAGATTACTTGTGGCTCTGGGTCGGCGGCTCCGCTGAGGAAGACTACAGTATAGCATGTGCAAAGTGTACATGATCGCATGGAAAGAAGGCGCAATCACGCTAGTGAGAACTATTAAAGTTCTGGCATTCATAATTCATAATGCTATAATGACAGCTGAGAGAAAATCCTGCGGGAATGTATGGGTCCATCCCAACTATGATATCCGAAGAGTCCTTGCACTTACTGTATCCAGCTAAACCCACCAGGAATCGAACTGTGCCAAAAACCGAATATGAAAAAGGACAGTAGCGAGAGTGGTCCACGTATGAACAAGCTATACTACACACCCTTCTTCCCCATCACAGGATGGCGCCTACACGGACGGGGCCGTCTGCGTTGGGGAGCATCCGAGCGGCTTGAGGGTTTCCTTTTTTTTTTTGCTTGTCAACCGTTTTCCACAGCCTGGCTACTTTCGTGACGATTTGATTGCTCGCACTTTACAGCCTGAATACCCTTTCCCTCCCTATAACACGCTTTACGTATGCCAAACTTTCCTTTAGGGCATGTCCGGGAGGCCAAAAATTTTCCCGTTCCTCAGACACAACATCTGTGATATGCATCACCTCGAGTCACTCGGCATTGCCCCACTGCTGTTTCTTTTCTTCGTGAGATTCGTCCTCGGCGGTCGAGTCCTCGCGAGGCCTAAGATATGCAGCCCGAGATCGGGAATCGTGTATACCTTCGGACGCGGTACGCGCCTACATTGACCCGTCGGAATCGAAAAGCAGACGGACAAGTCAAGGAAATGGTGCACATCATGGACCAGACCCGACTTGCTGTCCGGCTTTACTTCAAACTTTGCGACAAAGTCTGGGACTGATTTCACATCCCGTACATCATTCAGTTCGATGACGGAGCTCTCGAAGGCTCCTTAATTTTTCACTCTGAAAAAAATATCTTCGTCTCCTTTGAGAAGGTCCGAGTTGAGCACACATAGGTCTTCGGCACCTTCAGGCAGCGTGTTCGTCAGACATGCTTAGCTGGAGCAAGGAGGACGTATGAAGTACTCACCACCCTTGCATACGAAGGAGAAACACACACCCGAAGAATGTCATCCATAGGCGTACTTCTTCCTGGACCAAGTTCCACAAGCTGTCGTCGGCAGTGCCACCTTTGATTGTTTGAGACACGTATTTTTGACGCACACGAGCTCGCTCGTACGCACCCTCGTCAGGCACGAGCTCGGCCGGGCGTGGCCGTCGACCTCGTCTCGCGCGGCGGCGCGCTGGACCCGCGCATCCCCAACCTCCACTGCACAGCGCCAGTGGTAGAACAATGAACAGAGGCGGCGTTCCCTAGGTGGCAGATGGACCTGCGCTACTTTTGCACACCCGCGCGCCTGCTGGCGCGCAGGTCCTCGATCCGCGAGGGCTTGACCATCTCTTGCCGCCGTCCATCCGCGCCGCATTGGCGCCCAACGCGCAGTATCCCTAACCGTGCTTCCTATGCACAGGAGAACGATCCTGGTCGGCAGAGATCGCATGCAGCGACATCGCCGGTGCGACACGCGGGTGGGCCAACCGACGCGCTGGTCAGCGGCGGATGCAACCAAGACATGCGCGTGTGGGACGTGCGGACTCGGTGCGTCTTTCCCCTACCTACTCTTGTATCCGCGCAGCACGGAAATGGGGGATGGTGGATAGCTCACGCTATACGTCCTCCCCAGAACACCTTAAATGGATACACCATGATGATACACACCGGCCATTGTGGTGAGTGGGTGACGCGATGCCGCTGTGCGTGTGGATGTGCAGCGCGGTCGGATGTGACGCGTTCTTGCGGGGCACGGAGGTAGCGTGCGCTTACTTGATGTTTGTGGGAACCAGGTTGTTAGCG
>WTXC01000363.1:0-16475 GCA_022496195.1 Lactifluus subvellereus | reverse complement strand
CCACTGAAAGCCAGTCTCCGAGTCACTCCTCGTTTCGACTCGCCCAGCTCACGTCGGCCTGCTACCCCGGAGCGATCTCATCGAGTTATGTCATTAGCCTATGACATGACTCCGGAGTCAAGGCTGTCTGGAATTGACACTGTCCACTCCCAGCTCTCGTCAATGCGTCTGAGCGACACATACCCATCGACACCGACACCTACCCCTCGCGCCCCTCTCAGGCGAGCCGGCCCGTTCTGCTTTCCAGAACACTCCCTTCCGAAGTATACGATCTACTTACTGCATTGGGTGAGAACGACACTACATTCGCGAGGGTTGATCATGTGTACCAGCACATTCCCCGCTCGTCCCAAGAAGTTGCTCTCATTGCCTTGGGCTTCAACCCCGGCACGTCAAAGGCATTGGCCTTCCTATTGCGGTGACGGTGCTGGGTATATTCTCATTGGTAAGCCTTTTGTCAGTATGACGTGCCGTTACTAACCACTAACCAGGTTCTTAGATAGCTACCACAAATTCACGACGCCCTAGTGGGTAAGTGTAGCCCCAAATCCTTCGCTTACGGGCTCTCATTCACGATCCGTTTCCTAGCACGCCTATTTTTTTTTGTTGATGATTCTCCACCGCCTTTCATATAAAACCATTAGCGACAGGTAGCGTACACGGAATCTCTGTGATTCTGCCTGTACATTATTGCATTACCCAAGTGAACAGGACGCCTTTTCCTCCTATTCATGACTGTCACATCTACTTCTGAACTGGGGGTGAAGTCCAGAGGACGTGCCAAGCCAGCACCTAAAAGCGACGAGCAGCGCGCAAAGGAAAAGGAAGATAACCTCGCGAGAAAGATGAAACTCAATGCCGCCATCGATGTCGCCATCAATCAGATAGACGAAATCATTGAAGCCCTGGCCGATGAATACAACATCGGATTCACACAAGCATGCAGTTATGTTCACTTGGGTGGACGCATCTTCAAGGATCGCCGACGCCCCACCATCCAGAATGCGTATAGGTTCTGTTGGGCACGAGTTGAAGACGGAAGATGTGAGTGTGCTTATTCTTCTGCAATATTCATCCTAACTCTCCTTTCCCAGGGACAGAGTCCGACGGTGAGCAAATAGCTGAAGCCGTCCGCATCATCAAAGACTCGGAGAAAACAAAGACGAGTATAAGAGCCTTTCTAGGAATGACCAAGCGAAGCTTATCGCGCTGCTGCAAGGCGACCGGGACCAGAGGGAGACTGGAATTGTTGGGAAGTCACAGCTCAGGCTGCATGATATCCGCACAACAATGGAAAAGGTTGAGATCGAGGTCAGTTGCCTTTCTCCCCTCACTTATTCAATGTCTAATATTGAATGACACAGCTCGGAAATCTACACATGCGTAGCGGGTTCGAGTACATTGTGTTCGGCTGCCGCAATCAAGTCGATCATTACACCTCCCCTACCGTCCTGCTGTCTGAGGCGGGATGTGACTTCATTTCTCATTACCTAAAGTTTGAACCACCAAAACTCGCAAAACACTTTGACGCGTTCGCAACAAATCGTGCTGGCATGAATGGTAAGCCCTCAACTGATCTATCATACTTGCGACTCCCTGACATGGGTATTAGGTGTCATACGACGCGTTGCGAGTGACGAGCATGGAGGTGATAAAAAGACAGCAACGAAGTCTATTATCATGGGAATGTTCAAGAAGATGTATAGTGAGTGTTCCCCTACTATGTCTCAGTCCGCACTCAAGTATCAATCCAGGCGAGCTGACGAAACGCGACGCGTTCCGTTTGGACTGGACTGCATGGTCCAAGGGTCGCCCTGATCGCCGCAATGTCATCATACGTGGTTGGCCATTGGCGACACCGCCAACCACACTGTCCAATATACACACAGCCGGTGAAATGAACAAGCTGCTGGCTGCAGTCGTTGACAATACATGCTACTTTGAGATGGCCACCAGAAAGGAGCGTGATCAGACAACCACGGAGCGTAAGTACTCTCTATATATAGCTTGTTAACAATCTAATACCTATTACCAGTAGATACGCCCCTATACAAACGCGGAGGCATGCTAATCGATCTTGACAACCATGTCAATACGTCACAAATGGTCATCGATCTTGACAGCAATGACAGTGCGGCAGAAACTTTGGGAAGGAAGAGGAAGGGTGTTTTCGACAGCCAGGACGATGGCAACAAGGAAAACGTCTCCCCCGATGAAGCATCACCACATAAACGTCCACGCCGACCTTCAATTCTTGCCGACCAGTCAGAGGGCGTTCCTACAGACACCCTTTCCCTTCCACCTCGCCACTCCCTTCCTCCTCCACCTTGCGGCGGCGTTCCTACAGCCACCCTTTCCCTTCCACCTCGCCACTCCCTTCCTCCACCTTGCGGCGGCATTCCTACAGACACCCTTCCCCTTCCACCTCGCCACTCCCTTACTCCTCCACCTCGCGGCGCATCACTGATAGATTGAGTCTCACTCATTCGATCAGTCGTGGAATTATCCCAATGTCGCAACGTTCCCAGGTACCCATGCTCCTTTTTGGCTCGGTTTCTCAGAGGCGGGAAGACTTTTTCCGAGCAGCGCGTAGTGTTATTGACATTGTTCTCAACTTAAGTCGGCCTTCGATGTTTGCCTTTATCAAGTATTATAGTACATTCAATATAGATCTTGGCATTTGCACCTGAATTACACACGCCCCTATTCAATTACTTGATGGTCTGTTAGCACATGTGAACGCGTTGTGCGTAAAGTAAATTAATCGGACCGTAGGGAGAGCTAAATACATGACAACAGCCAAGTGTTTCAACGGACAAGTCATGTAGGCTAGCAGGCCGAGGGTGGTGTAGGTGAGCTGCACGGCGGTGGTTGAGTGAAAAAATAAAAAAGGAAAACGAGATGCCACGATTTAATGCTGCGGTAGCGGCCGGAGAAGGCGCAACTAACGTGGTAAAGGTGACAGGGAAGCAGTGCCGAGCGTGACAGAGCAAGGATGCTGTGGCGCGGCGGAAGGGTGCGGAAAGGAGCGGGGACAAGGAAGCCGATGCCACCACGGAGCGCCTGTGCGCCCAAGAAGAGGAGACCATGCAGAAGGGTGCTCCGTGGCGGCGACACAAGGAAGCCGATGCCACCATGGAGCGCCTGTGCGCCTAAGAAGAGGAGACCGTGCAGAAGGGTGCTCCGCGGCGGCGACGAAGTGCGGAGCGAAGTGGACAGGGGGACTGGCGCTGCCGAGCATGACCGAGCGCGACAAAGAAGGCAGGAGCAAGCGCATGGCGAAGCGGGAAGGGGACCGTGGCGCCGCCAAGCGTGATCGAGAGCGACAGCGAAGCCAAGCGGGGAAGAGCCGAGCACGAAGCGGGGCAGGGAGGGGGACCGTAGCGTCGCCGAGCGTGGCCGAGAGTGACAATGCCCAAGAAGGCAGGAGCGAGCACATGGCGAAGCGGGAAGGTGACCGTGGCGCCACCGAGCGTGACCGAGAGCGACCGTGCGAAGCTGAGCGGGGAAGAGCCGAGCGTGAAGCGGGGCAGAGAGGGATGTGGCGCCGCTGAGCGTGACCGAGCGACAATGCCAAACAGGCAGGACCGAGCACAACGGTGCTCCACAGCAGCGACGATGTGCGGAGCGACGCGGGCGGACCGAGTGGTGCCGCCAAAGCGTGACTGGGCACGAGGATGCTGCGGCAGTGGCCGAGTGCGAAGCCGAGCGGGGAGGAGACGAGAGCAGCTGAGTGACAAGCGGGGGGGGGGAAAGTAACGAGCGGGGCGAGGAGGAAAGCGACGAGCGACGCACTGCGAAGGCGGGAGCAGCGGGCGGCGGGCGGCGGGCAACGGGGCATAGCGGGAGGCAGGAGAGGGGGATTAAACGATAAACAAACATTATTCCCAGGAATATACTTATAAACAAACACAGGCTGCACGGGTGGCGGTTGAGGAGTGGTGACCTGCCGCAAAGGGTAACAGGGAAGCAGCACTGAGTGAGCGTGCCAAGGGCAAGGATGTTGTGCGGAAGAGCCAAGCCCGAAGCGGGGCACGGAGGCATGTGCTACCGAGTGTGTGACAGTGCCAAGCGGGGAAGGGGACCGTAGCGCCGCCGAGCGTGACTGAGAGTGACCGTGCGAAGCGGAGCAGGGAAGAGCCGAGCGAAGCGGAGCAGGGACCGTAGTGCCGCCGAGCGTGACTGAGAGTGACAATGCCAAAAAAGGCAGGACCGAGCACAACGGTGCTCCACAGCAGCGACGATGTGCGGAGCGACGCGGGCGGACCGAGTGGTGCCGCCGAGCGTGACTAGGCACAAGGATGCTGCGGCAGTAGCCGAGTGCGAAGCCGAGCGGGAAGGAGACGAGAGCAGCCGAGCGACGCGCAGCGCAAGCGGGAGCAGCGGGCGGCGGGCAGAGGCGGGAGTGGAGGGCAGCGGGCAGGCGAGTGGCGGGCAGCGAGCAGGCGAGTGGCGGGCAGCGAGCAGCGCAGGCGGGAGCGGCGGGCAGCGAGCAGCGCAGGCGGGAGCGGCGAGCAGCGAGCAGCGCAGGCGGGAGCGGCGGGCAGCGAGCAGCGCAGGCGGGAGCGGCGGGCAGCAGCAGCGCAGGCGGGGCGGCGGGCAGCGGGGCGGGGGGGGCAGGAGCAGCGCAGGCGGGAGCGGCGGGCAGCGAGCAGCGCAGGCGGGAGCGGCGGGCAGCGAGCAGCGCAGGCGGGAGCGGCGGGCAGCGAGCAGCGCAGGCGAGCGGTGGGCAGCGGCGGGGGGGCAGCGAGCAGCGCAGGCGAGCGGCGGGCAGCGAGCAGCGCAGGCGAGCGGCGGGCAGCAAGCAGCGCAGGCAAGAGCGGCGGGCAGCGAGCAGCGCAGGCGAGCGGCGGGCAGCGAGCAGCGCAGGCAAGAGCGGCGGGCAGCGAGCAGCGAGCAGCGCAGGCGGGAGCGGCGGGCAGCGAGCGGCGCAGGCGAGCGGCGGGCAGCAAGCAGCGCAGGCGAGCGGCGGGCAGCGAGCAGCGCAGGCAAGAGCGGCGGGCAGCGGGCAGCGAGCAGCGCAGGCAAAGAGCGGCGGGCAGCGGGCAGCAGGCAGCGTAGGCGGGAGCAGCGAACAGCAAGCAGCGCAGGCGGGAGCGGCGGGCGGCGCAGGCAGGAGCAGCGAGCAGCGACCGGCGACCGGCGAAGCAGGCGGGAGCGAGCGCATCGACGAGCGGCGGGCAGAGCAGACGGGAGCGGCGGGCAGCGGGCAGAGCAGGCGGCAGCGGCGGGCGGCGGGCAGCAGGCAGAGCAGGCGGCAGCGGCGGGCGGCGGGCAGCGGGCAGCGGGCAGAGCAGGCGGGAGCAGGTGGCGACGACGTGTGGGCTGAGCGACCCCAAACAAATAAGGAAGTACAGTACTCACTTTTTGATCCCTCTTGAGAAGCAGGGGCGGGGGTTCGAGAAGCAGGGGCGGGGGGTTCGAGCGCTATGTGCGCCACGTATCTTCTTTTGGAAGGGGGGCGGTGGACGAGTGGGCCAGAAGGCTGACAGGGGAAACGACCGAGGGGAGGGGAGAGAGAGAGTTAAGTAAGCATACTGTAAAGGGAAACCGTTTGGGACCAGCCCTAACGGCTGACGTGGACGGCCGCATTAAGGGCAACTTGGTTGGGGAGAACCCCCCGGGGATCACCGGCTAAGTTGTTAGTAATAGTTAGAGGTACAGGTGAACTCCTCGTGGACCCGGTCTGTTTCCCTACGCTTGAAATTAGCTTTATCTATGGCCACACCAGGACACCGCGGGGGGGACGGGGGATATGCCGCTCCAGCAAGTCGTGCTTCAAGTTCTTCAAGCCTCGATTCGTCAAAACTTTCAAGATTTTACACTATACTTCGATCCCGGAGTATGCTCTTGATCTTCCTCTCGTTTTCATTGTCTGAGACATATCTCCCTTTTCCTCGTTAGTTTGTGTTACGACGCCGAACGTTACGGGGCTTGCGCCTCTCAAATATCTTGAACATTGTCCACGTTCGACAGGAGGTTGCCGCGATAGACGGTCGATATCTTGATCTTCCCATCGTTCTATGTCAAACCAATGCGTCTGTTCCAGATGTCCAATACTCCTATTTCCTACTTCATAAGCTGATTGGTGATATTGTTTACATGGCTGGAGAGGCCGGGACGCTGGGATTAGATGAGTTTGGTCCAGATGAAGACCCTTGGACGGTGACCCATCTGGTCTCTGAGTCCTCGCTCCCAGCTTTAGACGATGAGCTATACCGTATCCAGGATCTTCGACAGTCCGTCATCGACAGCCCCAGTCAAGATAGTTTAGTATCACCAACTTGTAATTCTCGTGCTGCCAATGCGTTTTCCACCTTCCTTCCATGTCCGAAACTCCCACTTCGTCACCACCATGGGTAAACCATGGGCCCGCAATTCTCGTCAAGTGACCTTTTCAGCTCATTTATTCCGTGCTCCTCTGGGGGACTGCAGTACACACCACGTCACGGCCTGGCTTTTCCCTTGCAGCCCACTTTCGCAGCAGAATCACCGGAGAATGTGTATTATCTCCCGTGATGTTGGGGGGTTGGAACATTGTTTCAACAACCTCTTCCTCCAGTGTGCTGTGCCTTCTATTCCACGACGGAAACCCACCTTCCAGCCTCACGATCCCTTCTTACTGGGCAGGTTTGGGTGCTCTGACATCACATCCAGCTCCTGGGTATAACCGAGAAATTGCATAACTACATATAAACAAGCTGACGACAACCCCTAGCTAGCCCTTCTGATTGCCACATTCGGGATCTAAATCAATGGTTAGAAAAGTAGAAAAGCAACACCACCAAGATGAGCACGACGTACCTCAAAAAAAGACATTCAATCTCCGTAGAACACATGCCACTCAGGGTCTCGAGTGAGATCTAGGACTTCCTTGATTTTGTCAATGATCTCTCTGGGAGGGGGCGTGGCAGTGTCGCACGAGATGTTATCCGCAAGGGTGAGGCACCAATCCTCCTCGTGACAACGGGGACCAGTATAGTAGGTGACAAAATGCTTGGTCGTTCGTCGCCAGAGGTGGTAGCAACGGTAGTACAGAGGTCCCATCGATTTCCTGAGATACCGCTCCAAAACTTCCTCATCGTCCGTATCGCCGAAATGCTGTCGTCCCCAGTCTTCCAGCTGGTCGGGGGAGAAGGCAAATCCATAGATCATGCGACGTGGCCTACGTCTCTTTGATACCGCTCGGCATTGCGGTTTGGAGGAGTGGCTCGAAAACTTGACGCTCCATGTGAGACGGATAATCAGGTTGATGGATAGGGCAAGAGGGTATACTGGAAGTAGGTATAGGAGACGCGGACGAAGGCCGTATGGATGAGGATGAACATTCGCCGGAGGTAGGTACGATGATGTTCGGGCCGGCGAGATAATGGGCGATGTCGTGCTACTTCGAGGGGAAGTGATGGATTCATGCATTGCCGGAAGGACTAGTGGGCGAGGAAAAGAGGGTTGACGGGGACGTTTTAACCTTGACATAATTTGTAAGAGGTCGAAACCCTAATCGTTCATCATGTCCCACCAGAACAAATACAGAGAGTTGACGAGGGCAGCAAGCAGCCTTAACCCATTGCAATGTGTGTAAGGAACTCAAAGGCACTGATACATGACACGTACCAAAGACGGAAGAGGGCGTGCTCTCCGTGCCGTGCCTCTTGCCTCCTCACGGGCTAACCTTTTTAGGCTACAAGGTCTGACACCATGAGCCGCTGGGCGCGGACAGGAAAATGAGGGGCGAACGAGCTCGCGTATCTAAGCGCATTCCAAAGCGGGCGGCGACTGTCATTCGATGGGCTGGTGTACTCGACTACGAAAGCGCACGAGGTGCGGAACACTAGGTCATATCGAGCGATGCACTCCAAGCAGCAGGTACGAGGAAAACGCACCTCATTAGTGTTGGTAGAATCCATCGGTATCAACCATCTTGTGTTGGAGGGAGTAAGGAGATCGCCGCTAGGAAGTAACATGCAGAGTGAAAGCCAGACATCCCCGAGTACTTTTGCGTATGAAATAAAGATGTCGGCAAAGACAATGTCAGAGAGAAGTGTACCTCACGGTTGACGGGTGAGAATATGTATCTCTTAATGCTCCTATTCTGCAGTCGTGAGAGTCCAGGTGAGCCACAGTATCAGGGACGAGGTCAGAAAGCGAAGATGTACAAGAGGAACACGTCGTGTTGCCGTTTTGCATGACGTCGTATGGGGAGAGCGTAAATATAAGTATAACGAGTGTGCACACAGCTGGTATATACTTGAAGAAGTCAACAAGAGGGGCGCTACCGTAGGTGGCGGAGCGATTAGTGTCCACGTAATCAAGCACCACAGGCCATACCACAAGGCAAGGGGATAAACGGGGGGATAAAGGGCGACGTCGTCCGACGCGACAGATTTCGGCCCTCTATGATGTCGGCCGTCGATGGGCAGAGGCGTGGTGGATCCGAGCGCAGGTCGGGCGCGTCGACAACGTCTATAAGATGAAGGCCATGCAAATTCGCAGCCCAACCGAGAATGCCTATGCCTGCAAGGAAGAGAACGCAGATTGGGAGGGGAAATGCTATTACGAAGGATAAGTCATCGTCTAGTTCATGTTCCATTCAGTTGTCTTCATTGGCGAGGAGGCATTAGAACAGGCGTCCGTGATGTAAAAAGTTGTTCTGTGCGTGACAACGAGCTTGGGAACGGAAATGGCATTTGCCAAGCCTTTCGCGGGACTTTTCAGTACACGCACGTGATCATACGCGTATCCTACATTCGGTAAAAGTTTCGTTTAAGTTCTGCGTAACTTGGATGAGTCAACGGCACTGGTGACGGCCAGATAAACTCAGACCGTGCAAGCCCATCATCGATAATTGCACTGCCACACGAGGAACCCTGTTGTTCTATCAGATTGTGGCAGGGATCCCAGGGTCACCTATTTAGACGAATCGTGAGTGATTCATACCTTTAATCCCCGCTACAATCCCCTCATCTTATAACATGTCTAATCCCAGCACCCCACCCAACTCCCAAGACACTCATAGCGGAAGGATTTTGTCTAAGACCACTCCTTTGAAACGAGATATCTCCGGAAGTCAATCTCATTCCTCCACGCCCGAGCCAAAGGCATCAACACGCTATAAGGAAATGGCTCTAGACGCAGGCGAGAGATTTGTCGGGCCAATGCCCATGGACCTGTTCTTATCGGATTTCATCCCAAAAGCGCCCAAAGAGCGACCGAAGACTGAATTTGTCTTTGCCCACCCGTCTGTTTCACAGAATGAGGACGAATTCGCAAGTCCCTCTACATTCAAACATGATTGGATGCTTACACCCATCCCAGATCCAAGCAATCGAGACATCTGGCTTTTGTCCCCAACTCAAATTTATCAACACAACTTCTCAGCAGGACGGTCCATTCCGTTTGAAACCCGATATATCCATTTATTCCGGTACTCGCTCCGACGATCACGCGACGACCCGTTCTGAGAACCAGAAGTCGCTGAACTGGAGGGCAATCGATCTGTGGGTCGAGAACAAGAATCATGAAGATGATATCTTCCGCGATCTTGAGAAAATGAAGGAGGAGGAGAAAGAGGACAGAGACCTGGAAAGTCACATCGAGTGGACACAATCCTCTTACAGAATATGTGGCCAGTTGGTCGCTTACGCATCAGCCCTCCATCGATCTCAATTTCGGGTCTTCTCTTTTTCTATCGTCCTATTTGGTGACACCGGTCGCCTATTACGCTGGGATCGTAGCGGCGTAATATACACCGAGCCATTCGACTGGGCGACAGAACACGATACACTTTTCGAGTTCATTTGGAGGCTCAATTTCCTCTCCGATGTTGACCGCGGCTTCGACACCACTGTCACATCGGTAGCGGATGACGAAGCAGAGGCAGCACTCTCGAAGCTGAGGACATACCAGGGCCTGGAGAACGTGGAAAGGATGGATCTTCACAAATTTATTGTTTACGACGATCGCACTATGGATGAATCACCGAGGTCTTACATTACCCCAAGCGCAATATGGCCTACCGAAGCACTTTTCGGTCGTTCCACTTTCGGGTACATCGCTTACGACCTCACAAGCACAAGCCTAGTCTATCTCAAAGACTTCTGGCGGACTGATTATCCCGGGATTCAGAAGGAAGGGGATATGTATCGTGAACTGCACAACGCGGAGGTGCCCAACATAGCAGCGTTGGGTCGAGCGGGCGACGTGCCTCTGTCACCGCAACATGCAAATACTGTCCCGCTAGACGCGCAAAGGACGAAGACACAAGACTACGTGAAGGGTGGCGTACTTGGATATAGATGGTGTCCTGGTCGACCACGAGTTGATCCTTATGTACACTACCGATTGGTGTTGGAGACCCTTGGCCAGCCATTAAACACGTTCAGATCAACACGGCAGCTGTGTGAGGTTATTCGGGATGCTATCGTAGGTGAGGAATGGCGTTACATTCCACTTTTGTCGAGGTTGAACATTTGCGACAGCTCATACGGTGGCATACGAGAAGGCCGGAATTTTACATCGGGATGTGAGTGCGGGAAATATCTTGATAAGTGGGGAGGGTTCTGGGATGTTGATAGATTGGGATCTGTCAAAGAAATTGATAAAGGACGTCGATGAAGAGCCCAGGCAACATTCACGCACGGTAAGTTATCGCGTTAATGGCTCGAGCGCGTCACAAGCTCAACGAAATTGATATCAGGGGACATGGCAATTCATATCAATAGAACGCTTAAGAGAACCTCGCTTCAGGCCACATCAAGTTTCAGACGATTTGGAATCGTTCTTTTGGGTGCTTCTATATCAAATAGCCAAATGCAGGAACGTTCGCAATGTTGACTTTTCCAAAGCTATGCAAGATGTCTTCGATCAGCATACTGACCTTGACCGTGATGGCGTTGTCCGGGGCGGGTCAGGAAAGCTATCCTGCCTGAGAGACACCTATCTTGATCGTATAACTGTCTACGATCTCGTTCGAACTCCCTGTAGAGCCATACTCGAGGAACTACGCTCGCTTTTCCATGACTTCTATCACCATGTGCCGAGCAATACTGATTTGAGCTCGGATGCTCAGTTGATGTTGACAGCTAACCGGGAGCAAGATCCACGGGTCAGGGAAGCTCGCGAGAAGCTCTGCTCTTCTGAGTGGATATTGGCTATGGTCAGTAGACACCTTGCCTCCAAATGGGATGTGGACGACGACGGCAGCCTGCTCAAGACCGAGCTGCGTCCTGATCCATCAGCGAGCAGGCAGCGCCGAAAGCGCAAAGCTGCAGATAGCGACGATGGATTGACTTTCAACCAGCGGCGCAAAGGGCGACTCCCACCTAGTTCAACCAAGCCGTCGAGGGATAGTCGTGCGATACAGGGCCATCGCTCTTCCTTTACTGGTGCAAAGGGACAGAATTCAGCGCATCGTCGAAGTCGAAGCCTGAGGTCCAACGCTCCGAATGGCACTCGGCCCTCTAGCAGTAGCAAACTCCGGTATACGAACGGATTATGATCTTGTCGGGTCTTCTAGGCGAGCGTGCATTAGATCTATTATCTAGCTTGTCCGTCGTACTGTGGCGTACAAAGAAGTCCCAACTATAGTGGCAGAAGGAGATGTTGAAGGGATGTACCTCTATCGTATCGCAGTGACGCTTGAAGTTGTAGCCAGTTTTGGTGGTCTCAATGAGCACCTTCATAGACCCTTCTCCAAAAAATGGCACCTAGCCAACTGCCTCGGTAGACATTGTGCTCACCACACCCCCCTCCCCACAACCCCCATTGATGGTGCAAGCACCCTGCTCGACGAGCTCCTGCGATAGTAGGAGTGTGACGTATATCAAGCAGTAATAGTGGTTTCCCATAACGACGTGCCCGAAGCGCACGCGCATGGGGGGCTGGTCGAGCGGCACAAATTCACGTAGCGCGAGCAGTGCCGTGGTGGCTTACGCACGACTCGGCGCACCTGGGGATATGGCAGACTCTGCTGATGGTGATGGTAATGGTGCCAGTGCTGGTTGTACGGTTGCGAGCGTGACGTATGGATGGAAGCACGGGAAGGATTGGTGTGCGCTCGACTCGGGGTGGTAGTCCATGAGTTGTTGAAGGAGTGCGGCTTCTGGTTTGGAGGGTACCAGCCAAAGCCAAAGCAAGATGCCTGCTGTAGCACGCGAGACGGTGCGCTGGTGAGTTCGAGGATTAAGAGCTGAGAAGAATAGGACAAGAGGAAGGTCCAAGGTCGATCGTAGAGTGGGAGCGAGCAGGGCGCGTCGACGAGTCAATCGGTGAGGGTGGCCATCCGGAGATGGGTTCGCTACCTGCGAGTCGTACGAGGGATGGTCGCGAATGAAATCGGCCTTGATGGCTTTGCATTCTCCAGCTGCAGCCCCTCGTTATTGATGGCTGCAAGCAAATCACTAACTTGAAGCATGTTAATTTTGAACAAGTAACGACGACACTACTGAACAGGACTCACAGGTATCACTCCGTTTCCTAGTCGATAGGGTTCTGGTGCGTGGTGCTGTGCTCGCGAGCGTGCCGCAAAGTGGAAAGGGGCGCATCGTTCAATGGCGTACAACAGTCGCTGCAATATATTGTGGCTCTGTTTAGACCGCGTGACGAGAATGATACTAGTAACGATTGCATGATATTGGAATGATAGTGTAGGAGAATAACGACGGCTCAGTCTTTGGGGAGAAAGACTGTGTATTTAGTGTATCTACCTGTTGGAATATGGGCTAGGTAGGTACATGTTAGTGAAAGTAGGGAGGGACGAGAATGGTAATGTTACTGACCTCAGTCTTCGAGAGAAAGACTGAGGGACTACTGGCAGACAGTATCGTACTATAAGTATCCGTAACGAAGGTAGGATCGGGTGAAAATAAATTTATAGTGAGTTGAGACGTGGCATCAGGATTCAGGACGATCACGTCGTCCGTCTCGATCCGGTCCTGCGACTCCTGCCGGCCCGGCCGTTGGCACGCCGCAGCGTGTGGCTGCGCCTCCCAACAGATAGATTCTCCATGAACATGATCGCCTATGTTACATGTTGTTGGGATGTGTTCCGACAGACCGGCTAAGATAAGATAAGATAATATTTGTTTGTTATGTAACGCGTAGGATTGCTCTTAAGGAGCACGCCCTCGTATAGGGGCGAATGGTATTGTCTGGTCCCGTCCTCATTATTATCGTCCCCATATCCTCTATATCGCAAGACATGTTACAATTGCATAATATCGGAATGACAGGTTCGGTTCTCAATGAATATAATCGCGTATGTTTCAGGCGAGATCTTCCGCCATGACCATATGCAGTAGATAACGTCGGTGGCATGATCTGGCCCAATCTAGCATGATCATGCCACTAAGCCCGGCCAGCTCGAGCGTTGAGCCTGTTTTTCTTTTTCTTTTTTTGGAATCTGCATTTATAATGCGCAACATGTATGTAAGTATAAAGACTCGCGCGAGGCGGTGATCTGCCCCGATTGGTTGGAGGGGATGTGGTATGTATATACGCGAGGTGAGATGGCTGCTTCTGCCAGTGGACGACGTGTGCGTTGAAGGTGCAGTTGTCCACGTCATCAGGGTCACCTATAGGATCGACACTCGATCTCCCCTTTGTAGTATGCGTCGACTCCACACATTTTTTAGTACCAGTGTCATTCGCTTCCGCCAGACGGCCCAGTTGGTATCATTCAAGGGGTCACCAGTCCTAGTGATAGCCGAGTTTTCGTAAGCCCTGACTGACCTATGGAGGTTCCAAAACGACGTGGTCTTGTGTCGCCTCCAGAATTCAGTTCCTCGGGGTCATGGTTGCCTCCAGTACCTGGCTGCGCCAGCGTAGTACCGTGACGGTTGGTGAGTGTTGTACTGTACAGATAGGGACCTTTGATTGATAAGCAGATGCAGCCTGTTTCCGTCTCCGTGCACGGGCCGCAAGACTTGTAGGAACAGATAGGCTATGTGGTGTGGTGAGATAAGGTCTGTCATTGAGAGATGTCTCAAGATGATAGGCCGCAGAGCCCACAACCTGTTAGCGATTGTAGGCGAATGCGCGAGTGACGCGTAGACGCCGTTGAGGTTAGACGACTTGATTCTATTACCGTGTGCCAGTGGTTTTTCCCTCATGGATATAGATCCGAACGCTGTTTTCTCCCTGGAGCACCGGCTTTCTGAGTAGAAGGTGCAAGTTGAGACTTTGATTGTGGTATACGAGTAAGTAGGAGCCAAGGGGGTCAGTTCAATGGGACGGTGTTCTTAGCTGCTGGGACGCTTGAGGCTCTCTCTGCAGTAAGTTACATAATACTCTAATCCTTGCAAGTTGGGGTCTTTAGGGTCCTGTAATGTAAAGTAGTGTGTAAGGTGCTACACGTATTTTAGCCTGATTCAAGTATATGGTACTTTTTAGTGGTCTAACTGTGTCGTCCCTGAACAAGGGTTCGTCAATACGGTCACCTACTAGTTCAAAGCTCTCGGCATCCGTATCCACCCCACTTTCGCCATGCACTTTTGTGTGCCTCGCAGAGTCCTGACTCCTGAGTGCGTCTCACAATTTCCCACTCGAAACGTATGAATGCCCACACCCATCTCCGCACGAGTTCTGCAACTTCCAGCCAGAAGATGAAGAGCGAACCTTCACCCTGCGCTCGCGCATGCAAGTGGCTCGATAACTTGACGCTCCATGTGAGACGGAGAATCAGATTGATAGATAGGGCAAGATGGTATACTGGAAGTGGGTATGGGAGACCCGGACGAAGGCCGTATGGATGAGGATGAGCATTCGCCAGGGGTAGGCGATAATGTTCGGGCCGGCGAGATAACGAGCGGTGTCGTGCTACTTCGGGGGGAAGTGACAGATTCCTCACGCTCATGCATTGCCGGAAGGACTAGTGGGCGAGGAAAAGAGGGTTGACTGGGACGTTTTAACCTTGACGTAGTTTGTGAGAGGTCGAAGCCCCAGTCGTTCGTCACGTCCCACCAGAACGAACACAGAGAGTTGACGAGGGCAACAAGCAGCCTTAACCCATTGCAATGTGTGTAAGGAACTCAAAGGCGCTGATGCATGACACATACCAAAGCCGGAAGAGTGTGCGCTCTCCATGTCATGTCTCTTGCCTCACGAGCTTGTTCGGCTACAAGGTCTGACGTCACGAGCCGCTGGGCAGCGGACAGGAAAATGACAGGGAACGAGCTCGCGTATTTATGCACATTCCAAAGGGGGCGGCGACTGTCATTCGATGGGCCGGTGTACTCGACTACGCACCGCCAAAAGCGCACGAGGTGCGGAACACTAGGTCGTATTGAGCGATGCATTCCTAGCAGCAGGTACAAGGAAAACGCACCTCATAAGTGTCGGTAGGATCCATCGATACCAACCATCTTGTGTTGGAGCAGGGAGACTGCCGCTAGGAAGCAACATGCAGAGCGAAAGCCAGACATCCCCGAGTACTTTTGCGTACGAAGTAAAGATGTCGGCAAAGACAATGTCAGAGAGAAGTGTACCTCACGGTTGACAGGTGAGTATATGCATATCTTGATGCTCCTATTCTGCAGTCGTGAGAGTCCAGGTGAGCCACAGTATCAGGGACGAGGTCAGAAAGCGAAGACGTACAGGAGGAACACGTCACGTTGCCGTTTTTGTATGACGTCGTACGGGGAGAGCATAAATATAAGCTAACGAGCGCACACACAACTGGTATAGACTTGAAGAAGTCAACAAGAGGGGCACTACCGTAGGTGGCGGAGCGATTAGTGTCCACGTAATGAAGCACCACAGGCCGTACCACAAGGCAAGGCGATAAACGGGGGGATAAAGGGTGACGTCGTCCGGCGCGACAGATTTCGGCCCTCTATGATGTCGGCCCTCGATGGGCAGAGGCGTGGTGGACCCGCGCTCGTGCGCGCGCAGGTCGGGCGCGTCGACAACGTCTATACCAGTGACCGAGAAGATAAAGACCATGCAAATTCGCA
Organism: Lactifluus subvellereus; assembly: GCA_022496195.1. NCBI lineage: Eukaryota > Fungi > Basidiomycota > Agaricomycetes > Russulales > Russulaceae > Lactifluus > Lactifluus subvellereus. The sequence goes on along the minus strand of WTXC01000363.1, from coordinate 525 downwards.
GCCCAACCGAGAATGCCTATGTCTGCAAGGCAGAATGGGGGGGGAAATGCTATTACGAAGGATAAGTCATCGTCTAGTTCATGTTCCCTTCATTGGTGAGGAGGCACTAGAACAGGCGTCCGTGATGTAAAAGGTTGTTCTGTGCGTGACGACAAGCTTGGGAACGGGGAACGGAAATGGCATCCGCTAAGCCTTTCGCGGGACTTTTCAGTACACGCACGTGATCATACGCGTATCCTACATTCGGTAAAAGTTTCGGTTTGGTTTACTGTAATTGACCTCACAGTTGACTATAAGTGGACTCGGCTTATCCATTCTTGCCCGTCATGTCATGCTGCTGCATGCGGCCTCATCAGAACTTTCCTTTTTTAGTGATGGCCACTATTTGCGAAACACCAACGACTGTACTAACTGCTGTACACAAATGAACAGTCATCAAACTGTCTCTACATACAGAACCTTATCGCTGAAGACGGAGCAAACATTAGCAAGCACCTGAACAAACCACCTGTCAATCCCAATATG
>WTXC01000362.1:0-16489 GCA_022496195.1 Lactifluus subvellereus | reverse complement strand
ACACATCATTCACCAGTGCTGTTCACCTCCAGGGTGTGGAGCGTAAGCCGAATTTTTCTGGCGAGCCAGCCTTGTTTGTGTTCATATGATGATTCATCCAGAGACGGCAAACATGTTGATAATGATGCATGCCTATGTTCAGGCGAGCGGGAATAGTACCCTCATAAAGACCTATGTAGGTGTCGTTCCTCCATTTCACCCGACCATAGAAGACTTATATGGGCTCTTACAGCACCCTCTCCTGAAACGATGGACGGACTATCTCATCAGCACAACCCTGTTCACGACAAACCAGTACGCACTGACCCACGTGTGCGGTTGCTGACAGATAAACGGTCCTTAGGGTATCTGGGGACCTTTTGAATATCAACAACCAAACCAACCTCGCGATCAAGGGCATCATAGCCATCAAGGCCATGTCGTTTATGTGTGAGATTGTTGGGAATCGACCAATTACTCGGTAAGCGTGTGTCCTCCGACTCAATTGCGCCTGTCGTTCACTGCCATCGTCTAGGCCACGGCGGACACGTACTATTCTCGCTGGAAGAATCTGGCGTTGGGGTCGGACAAGCACGTCCTCGCTCAGTACGGAACGTGTCGTCTTGGTCGTCGGGCTACAATATGTTTGCGGATATCTGGCTACAGACGAATGTCATCAGTGAAGATGTGCGAATTCACTCGTCCACTTCTGGTAGAGGAATGCTCAGATACAGTTGCAGATATTCACAGCGCACGTCAAATTCCTGCAGACCGTGAACATCACCCCAACGCCTCGCATCGCAGGAATCGGTATACCGTTGGACAGCCTTCGCCCCGACGAACGTAACTTTCGGTACAAATTATTCGCCCTTAATACACCGAATGTACGCGAATTGATCCCTTATTCGTTTAGATTCGAACATGTTCGTCGCTGGTTTTGCCGATACGAGATTGCAAAGACTCATACTGTCGGGAATGGAGTCGCATCCGATATCTAACGAGGCCAGCATCGCCAACATCACATCAAAAGCCTGGTCCGCGAGGTCCGTCTAACTCGCTCCGAGTTGTTGAATGTCCTCGACTGACTTGCAATGGTTATCATCACGACATAGCCCGACTTGGGGTCTGTATACGCACCCTTCATGCCGTCGTCAGTATTGCCCCCCTTGCTCCAAACCGACGAAAAGCATAAACTGACGAAACCTTTCCCTCGTAGCTTGTCCTTCGGCATCCCGTCCGACGTGAGCGCCGGTTCGCACGGCTTATCCACCGGCCGCAGGGTCGCCATAGCCCTCGGCACCCTCTTTGTCTGCGCTTCCCTCGCCGGCATGCTCATCCTCCTCTACATTCTCCTCCGCCGGCGTCAGCCCGCTCGCCGGTCGCCATTTGGTATGCTACAGCTGTACCGCGCGCGCCGCCGAAGGAGCAAGAACAGTAGCATGGTAGGCCTCATGGACACGCCAGACGACATGATAATGCTCGATCATGTCCCGTCACTTAGGAAAACAAAGTCGACGGTGCGCGCGCGGCGCGACTCGGGGTGGAAGAACCTCGAGGACTATGATTATGATGATTGACGACTGACGGCGGAGCGGGGTGGGGGGGGAACTTTGATGAGAAACAATGGCTGGGAAAATGGAGAAGAAGTGTACGATCTAAAGGTGTGCTCTCTTTTTTTGGATTTTCTTTCTGTCCACGCACTTTGCTACGTTGCCACTGGAGAGTTTGTCAATTTGGTGCCTTGTGAGGCTAAGCGAAGGACGTTACGGACCTACGGTAGAAGTTGGGTGTTCATTATTTACTGTTGTATGTATATTTCGATTGTTTACATATATACTTAGTAAACCAAACATTTTGCAATCCATACTATCATCTATCGCCCATCTACTGGCGGGGTACTCGGTACGATGAGGCACGATAGTTTACCAGGACACCACCAGCACGGAGGTACCTTGTCTTGGGTGAGAGTGAGTTAACGGGTTTTGCGGGGCTCTACAGTAAATTTATTTCTCTTTCGTTAATAGAGTATCCCCGTACGCGTGGCCACACTAGCAGAATTTCTAAACTCTATCGGGATTTGTCCATGAGGTACATACATATTGCTTTACCAGCCACAAAAACAAAGATGAAGGAATGTGCAGAAGGGTGCGGGGATGGAGGGGGAGGGAGTGGAAGGAAGACGGAAGACGGGGCGACGACAAAAATATCTCGTCCCGTATGTAAGTGAGTACGTAGCAGCAGTAGTAGTAGCAAACAGGAAATGTAGTAGGAGTTGGAGTAGTAGACACACACAAGGGAGGGAAGAAAAAAGAAACAGGAAAAGAAAGAAATAGAAAAAGGAAAAAAAGGAACAGTAGAAATGGGGGCAGAAAAAATGGATTTGTAGATTCGCGTATGTATGTGTGGACGGGGACGGCGGCGGCAATCATGACCCGTCTGAACTCGCTCTCAGGAGCGGCGGAGGTGGGTCGTCGTCGTCGTCGTCGTCGTCATCGTCATCGTCGTCGCCATCGTCATCGTGCACAACCCACGACGGCCGTCGACGACGACCTCGATCGGCCGGCCCCCCCGCTGTCCCCCATCGCTCGCATCATCGTCCTCGTCGTCCTCGCCATACACGTCCTTGCCTCTCCCCGCACCAGCGCTGCGCTCCGGCGCTCCGTACTCCCAATCATCGTCGACATCGCCATCGTGCTGAAAGACCGCTCGCGGCACATCGGGCACGACGACGCGCGGGGTGCAGCTTCCTCCGAGTTGCGCGCAAAGAAGCTATCCGAGTCGCCGTCCGATGGGTCGTCGTCGTCGTTGTCGCCCTCCCAACGCCATTCCCAACACCGTCTCCTGGCCCGAGCACTTCGAGCTATAAGACGAGGAGAGCTGCATGAGGGAGCGCGGCGCCTGAGGCGGCGAGTACCACCTGCTCCCCGCCTCCGAGGTCGCGGCGCCGAGCCCGGATCCGTGGGAACCGCGGGATGCCGATCCGGCCGTCAAAGGCGGTGGGGGCGGCTGCGCAACGTGGTACAAGACTTCCGCTGGGGTGGCGTACGGGGGAGCGAGACCTCCCGCGGAAAGTACCCCCGCGCTGGCGCTGGGTGTGGGTGGCAATGGGCCCGTGGCGACACCTCCGGCGCCGACGACGACAACGTCCGGGTCGAGCGGCTCGTCGTGGTCGCCAGCGCCCGAGTGGATACTCGCGACCTCGTGTACGTGCCTGAATCGGCCGTAGTCGCCGACGTCGCCCCAGCTCGACGCGCGCATCGCGAGCGCAGGATCCCCCGCGCCATGCATTGGGCCAATCACAGACGCGTCTAGCGACTGCACGGTGTACGACGGTTCACGGCTGGCCATGGGAGGTGTCGTAGGCACCGAAGCCGCTGCGGAGGCCGAGGCAGACGTGGGTGTCGGCTGGTCGCTGCGGCGCCAACGCAGTGAAGAGAGGGAGAAACGGCTCCGGGGGCGCGGCTCGTCGGTGGTAGGGCTGAGGGAGTGCACGGAGGCTGCTGGTCGCTCGTGCCCGGCGAGAAGCGAGGCAGAGCCGCGCCGTCTTTCGAGACTCTTGTTTACCTTGATCGCGCTGCTGGAAGAAGCGCGCGCGCGCGTGTCTGATGACTTCGATCGGGGCGAGCTCGATATGTCGGCCACCGAGCGGCTGGGGTGGTGAGAACCGGAGGTCGTTGGGCGGTGGGCGTCGCCGCCTCGAGGCCGGGAATGGGTAGTGGTCTCTCTCGATTTACCCGAGGTTTTTGTTGGATGGGGCTTAGGCCGTGTCGTCCGTTCGTGTCGGGATGAGTCCCTCCTGCTGCTATACCGGCTCATGCTGGCTGTCGGCATCGATCGCACCCCAACTTCGTCCGAGTCAGAATGACCATCAGCGGAGCGAAAGGACCGTTGAGGGCGCACGGTGCGCAAGAGCGATGTGAGGCGGTTAGTGAGACGTTGACGCCAGCGGAAGCGGAGGGGCGAAACGGCGTCAGAGATCGCGTCTTCAGTGATAGTCGCAACGACATTGCTGTCCGGGACGGTCTCTCTTACCCAGCGTTCGTGATCCGGAATGTCGCGGAGGAACCATCGGTGGCGCTGTGAAAAGGTGTGAGTTCGAGGTTCGCAATAGTGGAAAGTCGCGTGTGTATATGTAAGCTACCTTGACTTCGTCGAGGGTGATCCGCTTGCCCATATCCTTCTCGAGCAACCGCTCAAGCAGCCTAATAACCTCAGCACCTTCGGAGCATGGCCTGTCATTTGGGCAGTCGTGGCGTCGGGTCTTCGTAGGGATGCAATCCAGCCCCATGAACTGCTCTACGTCCCAATCCTGTGTGCAGATGACGCCATACAAGGCAAACTCATGGTTGCTCTCCACGCGGAAGGGAGTCTTGCCAAACAGGAGACAGTAAAGCGTCACACCCAGTGCCCAGACGTCGATCGCCTTGGTGATGGGTGGACGATGAGGCGCCGGCGCCTGAAGTATCGTCGTAGAGTTGGAGTCGCTCAGTGCGAGAGCGTCTGAGGAGGAAAGTTGAGGTATATCCGACCCAAAGTCAAAGACGACCTCCGGTGCGAGGAAGGAAGGAGTCCCAGCCGTCTTGCAGAGTTCCGAATCGTCGAAAAGAAGTTGCAAGTCGATGTCCGAGTCGGCCTTCGCAGCTCGAGAACCTGGCTGGTTTTTACCTGATCCAGCCAGCCGCTGCGCGGCTGATATATGAGCGACGCCGAAATCGGAAATCTTTACTGTGCGACGGTCGGACGTCCACATGAGGTTGGCAGGCTTGATATCGCGATGGATGATACCCTGGAAATGTACTGGTGCCACAGTCAGTGGTGCTGTACCACGGGCGGGAGGTAGCCGAGGGGGGGGGGACGAACGGTACTCCAGGCCGAGGATGACGTCTCTACAGATTCGCCTTGACTGGTCGACTCGCAGCACGGGGCTCCCCTCTGAATCACGCCACTTGATTTCGCCACCCCCAAGGAACTCCATTACTAGTAGTGATACAGTCAGCGACGAAAAAAATAAATCACGCTGCTTGTGCTTGGGACGGGACAGAGACCCGGGTCCTCGGTGGCACGCGCACCACAGAGAACACGACAAAGAAAGAGGATGCAGCGGAGGGGGGAGAAAGGAGGGACGGGACTGACCCATGTACACTTTTTGGTACAACTTATCATCTATGACTTCTAGCAAGCGCACGACGTGAGGATGGCGACAGAGCTTCATGATGGCGATCTCTTTTTTGATTTTGTACTCTTGACTGCCGAGGTTGTCGGTGACGGGTAAGTGTGGCCCCGAGCGCGGAATCCTCTTCCTCTTGAGCTGGTTGAGGCGATCCGCGCGGGGGTTATGGCGCGGCACGACTTTGATAGCCTAAGTGGGATGCGCATTGGTCAGGAGTGGGGAAGGGCAGGGGAGTGAAGGGGGGGGGGGGGTAGCTGAAGGGAAACGCGACGCACGACTTCAACATTGTTCTGAACAAGATCCCAGCATTTGTAGACAGTGCCGTGCTGGCCCTTGCCTACGGAGGGCCCGCGCAGGTATTGGTTTAGTATGAGGCCTCTGGTGTGCTGATCGCGGGCCCTGCCCTGATGGACAGTGTGTGTGATGCGAACATCTGAGGCGGGGTCAAAGGGATGGTGGCTCATGATGACCTGGAGATCGGCCGGGTCCATTGTGTTGGTAGCATGAAAGGAGATGGTGGCAAGATGAGATCAAAGGTGGAAAAGCGTTTTGAAATTGAGCCAGGGCTGTTGAGAGGCGGATGCAAAAAAAAGAGAGAGAGAATGGACTCGAGCGAGAGATGCCCCAGGAGTGGCAGCAAACGGGTGTATTCTTAACTGCAATCCTCGAATTACGGCATAGAACTACTAGTACACACGGCTAAAAAGTACACGGCATATTCAACTTATTCAACGAGCGCACACGCATCGATCCTCCTCTTTGATCTCGCTCATAACCTGTATCCCTTTCCTGTCAGCGTCCTATTTTTTTGAAAAAAGAACCGTGACACAGTCTAGCTAGAATCTCGTGCCTCTGTCTTTGATTGACGCCAACAGAGACCTTCTTTGTCGTATGACATAACATCGTCACTCTCCAAAAATCAAGGGTCCAACAAACCCGCGATCGGAGGTGAAGAACATCCCACTTTAACTCGTTCCCCAAAACCTAGAAACTCACCGATTCAACGTGGGCCCCACATCCCTGGGTGGACAAGAGTAGGGTCAACGAGTCAGATCCACGTATCAACGCATCAAGGACAAGCTGCGATTGGATGCTTACCTTCCAGGTAGTCTTACCACACTTGTCACATCTCACCGCGTAGCATGTATTCACGGGCATCTCCTCCATGATGGCATGCATGAGTTCGCGAGGGGGGATTGTATTGATTATGAATGGGGCTAGTCCGTCATCGTGTTATCAGTCACACCGGCGCCTCGTATGATAGTGATAAATAAGGGGAGAGACAGCCAGCTGGGACAGAATTTCCATATTCGACAGCAAATGATGCTCACCCTGGTTAGGCAGGGGGGATACTGATAGTGATGGAAGGTGTTACTGGCAAGGAACAGATGGACTTACGCAAAAGATCAGAAGTCTCACTTGTCGTTGGACGAGAACAGAAGAGAGTGGAACGGTTGCGTTTCTGGTAATTAATCGCATGATGTTGCCTTTTATCAAATCCGAAATGCCGTGATTGGCGCTGTCTACCAATCTATCTAACTAAGTTAATACCAAATTCCCCGTGATTACGCTAAAAAAAACCAAACCCCTTCAGCTGCTCACTAGTATACTGTTGTATGATAGCTCGTGATATCAAACAATGAATCCTCTTTAACCCCAACCCCTTTTCCGCAGGCGCTCTGTATGGCACCACCTGAGAGGAGCAAGACCTGCAGAATATTAGTGTTGCTGCGCTGCGCTGCTTCTTCCCTTCCTGAGCACGCTCATGATTTTACGTGAAATAGCTCGCCCCTCTCACAGACCCGACAATCGACCAACAATGCAAGCAAGCGTTTGCACCCCAAAATCCCCAAAAAGTCTCCATGGGCCCGACGCAATGGCGTTGCGTCTTTTTTTTTTTCTTTTTTTCCCGCGGGTAGGTAACCACCCCCGAATGTAAGCAGAACAAGTCAAGATTGATAGGCCGACAACCGGCGGTGGCGGCCGCCTGGCTCGGCTTCTCAACCGAGTAGTGGTGCGCGCTCCGAGTCTGTACCCCTGGTGTTCGAATCCTTGCGCACCTGATGCTGCTGCGCCTTCCCCACGAGACGGGACCACGTACTCCGCAAGGCGCCGACGATGGCCTGGAGGGCGTCACTGCTGGCGCGGTAGACCGCGTGCGGGGGCGACTCGATACGGTCGCCACGGATGCGATGCTCCGAGTCGATGCACACGCTGAGCGCGAAGAACGTCGCGATGATGGACGACAGCGCGCTCGACGCCGCGATCATGAACATGATGATCATTTGCAGCCGCGCGGCCTGCTGCACGTCTGCGCCACCCAGGATCGCGCCCGTCATCATTCCGGGAATTGCGATGATGCCCATGACGCTGCAACGAGATCAAACGATGGACGATTGGGAGAGGGTCCCGCGCCACGCACCTCATTGCGTTAATGGTCGGCATCAGGGCGAGCCGCAGCGCGTTTACCACGAGCGGACGACACGCCTCAAACCGCGACGCGCCAAATGCGAGCAGCGTCTCCGTCTTATCGCGGTTTTCGCTGCAGCACTCGTTGGGTCGACACGCACTCAGGGGTGGCAAGAGGATGGAACGACGCACTCGAGTTCTCTCAGCACATAACCCAGCGTCACAGAGACGCCCGAGATCGCGTTCCCACAGAGCATACCAACAACGGGGACTAAGGGCCAGTGGGAGAAGCGAAGAATTCGTTGTCAATTCGCTGGGAATCAAAAACCGGGGGGACGAGAAAAGGGGCCTTACTATATTGCTCTGGTCTCCAAAAAGGGACAATGCCCATCGCGAAGCGCGCTCCTAGGATTGACGTTGGGATGGTCGAGACGAGCATAGCTGCGAGAACTGCGGGGAACTACGCGGCGATAGCGCGGGCACCGGCAGAGGTTTCGCATGTGAATCCCGCTCTGCGAAGTATGATAGACAGACAGATGTACCATGTGCCTACATCTTCGCTCTGCCTTGATCACGACTTATTGCGATCGGTGGCGCCTCTCAGTTTTCAAAGAAGCGGCTGTGGCAGCTGGGGATGAGATAACGTACCGGTCTCGAACGTTCCCAGGGTGTTCAGCAGCACTGGCGTCTCTTCAAGTCAGGGGCCCCCTACCCTTGTAATGATAACACCCACGCGAGAACGACGTACGTGCTATCCCGCCAACTGCCCACATGTTCTGAGCGGCAAACACGCGCTGCAGGACTGTCGCCACAAAAGTGAGTTGCACGACACAGCGCAGCGCGGCGATCGTGAGTGACGCGCCGATGCGGAGCTGCAGCGCCTGTGAGAGCGCGATGTTCATCGTGATGAAGGCGAGGCCAATGCCGACGTGTGACCATCCAAGGTTTGAATTTGAGGAAGGCGGGGACGAATCCATTTTTTAGGAGAGGGGAGGAGGTTCGGTAAGGGCGGCGCGGCAGTGGGGTTTCGGACCCTTGTCTTGTCTTGTTCCGTGTCGATCGATGGGGGAAGGCAGGAGTGAGGGAATGAAGGACTCAGAGACTGTGGATACTCTCGACCTATGGTACGCGCTCTAGCATCGGCCGACGATCATTCTGCAGGGAAGGAGTTCGTCAATGTTGCCGCAGCTCAGGCTACTGCGCAAAATATACCAATCCGGAAATTTCTGAATTTAAAATTATGTTTTTGCGGGTGCGGTAGTAACTACAGTGGTCAATAACCTATGGAATGGTGGTGTGGTGAATTTATGTTTGTGCGTGGTGTCCGTTCTCCACTCGGCTTCAGCTCAATGTGAAATGGGCGATCGAGCTCGCCCAGTACACACATGGTTGTGGAGCCTCGCAATATTTTCTCTCATTTTCCTCATCACTCCCTTCTTATGGACTTACTGTACTGTAAATACTGTTGTAGCTACGAGCGTTTGCCACAGAATCAAGGCCCCTTGTCGTTTGCCTCGTGTAATCTAACATTCCATGCATCTCGACGGATACTTCGTGGTGCGATGTCACAGCGGAAACGACACCCTTCCCGTGTTCATGTTGTAACACATGCTTTGCCTGCTCCGCGCCCCCCGCGCCACGAGAACATTCACGTCCATGACAATGACTCGGACAACGGCGGTGCGAAGAATATCATATGCAACTTGTTTATATAGAGCCGAACAGAAAATCTTGGTTCCATTTAAACATATCGAGAACATCACAAAGATACAAAGGTTGATACAAAAAAAAAGAACAAAGGAACGAAAGTTTATCAGATCTAAGCAAAAAAATATAATCCTAAAGCGCTCAACCTACCGATTTATTCATTGACTCCCACCTCTTTTTGATATCCTCTCGGTTTACAACTCCTCCACGTCAGAATCACCGTAGATGCTCTCAAGGTCGACTGGGCGCACCCAATACCGCTTCGTACGGCGCACTGGGGAACCCGTCAAGTCGTCGAGCCCGTCGACAACTCGTCTCGTGACCACCACAAACGACGGAGCCTCATCAGCTCCAGGTGGGGTCGTGGTCGCCGAGAGGGCCAGTGGCACGGCGTGCTGCCGATGCAAGGGACCCAGGGCCGGCTGCACTTGGGGCCCCAGTTGCAAACTTGAAGGACCAGCGAGTTGGGGCGGCGGCGGCGGCGGCGACGGGGTTGGGGATCTGTCGCGTACGTGGGAATGGGGGGTGTGCGGCGCAGGCGTAGGCACAGGCGCAAGGGCAGGGGGGGATAGTGACGGGGACCACCACCGCAGCTCCTCCTCCTCGTCTGAGTATACCTCTGTCGGCGTATACGACCCGTTCGATTGTACGTCGAACCTGTCCCAATCCCCATCCTCCTCTAGCATGTCCCTCGACTCCCCCGCGTCATCCATCTCAATCTCCTCCTGAAGCAATCGTGCCACCTCCTCGGCAGCCTCGCGCTCGAGGTCGGCCGCGCGCTGGCGCAACTGCTGCGCCTCCCTCTGAACGCGCTTGCGCAACTGCTCGAGTTGGATCTTCTTGACCTCCGCTAGGCGTTGCTCCTCCACTCTCCGGCGATCTGCCTCGACACCCTTCAGATCTGAACGGGGAGCTAGCCGACGCTTGGTGATGGGGGCCAGGGAGTCCGTCACGCTCACGTCGGTGGACGCGAGGCCTCCTTCATTCCAGTTCCCTGGCTGCCTGTCCTCCGTCCGGCGGGGGGGCCTTTGGCGTGTCGAGGGTGGACGAAGGTTTGCGTATTGCTGACGCGGAGTGTGCCACTCCGCGGTGTTAACATCAGAGCTCGAGCCAGACTCTGACGAATCCATGTCTGAGTCCGAACTAGAGCCCGACTCGCTCTTTGACGACTCCACCATCTCGATGTCCTCTTCCTCTCGTGGAGTGCCTGTAGAGGGACGGGGGTGGGGACGTGGACGTGGGCTGGTGGACTTGGGTGACTCCTCTGACAGAAAGATGAGGTGGACGCCTAGGCCGGTCGCGCTTGGCTTCCCGATAACTTTGACTGGCCCCCCATGGGCGGCGACCATGTCCTTGATCCGCTTTTCGAGCCTGCTCTTGACGTCGGGGCAGAGGTCGTAGTCATGCGCCACGGTGCTGGACATGTTGTAAGAGGGGATGGGAGGACCGGGGGGTATTAAAGAGGTGAAGCAAAGAATGAGGGGAGCACGAGGGAGAGAGAGAGAAGTGAGGGTTGGTAAGTTTTCAGAGAGTGGACGAACTTGTGTGCTGACGCTTTTCGCTTGTGCTTAGAATTTGCGACGATACAAGATCAGTTTTTATATATACACGCAGTCAATATCTTTTTTTTTTTTTGGGGGGGGGGGCTGTGGGCTGACATTTGCCACCATTGTGGACGCAGCGTCCAGATTTGTGGCTCGCTTTAGCAAGTAGTGGTAGTCTCAAGTCACCATTGTCACACAGACGCGCCGAACAAGCCCTTGTTCTGGCTGGCCAGAGCTGGCTAGCTTTCCGGCGAGCGCGTCTTATTCACTAAGACTTTGTTCAAGATAACTTGAAGTCGATACAATAGCAGAGATATCTCCACAATTATTAGAACTATAGACAAGGAACCTCAGATGTGATATAACAATCTGTGTTGCACCACGGACCTATAGACAAGGAACTAGAGTACATGTAAGCGACAGTAATGTTACGTTACGATGGTCTAGACGCGCTTACCCTCAGATGTGATATAACAATCTGAGGGTTACTGCGTGATTATCGCGCCTTTTTATCTATTGGTACGCTATGTATTCCTGTCCCTATAAGAGTGGTCTGTGGTGTATTAGAAGTGGTCTGACATGTTCTGATATATAACGGAACGGGACGGCATCGATCGTCCGAGATCGCTCGATCTCGTTCTGATACTCCCCCTCGCCGCAAACTTTGATAAAGTTCGCGGCGCATCAATACTCCCCCTGGGCACGTAGCCCTAGATATCTTCGCAACCGTTGGAACGCAGGACCAGGCAGGGCTTTGGTGAAGATGTCGGCGGTGTTGTCCTGCGAACCGATATGCATGACGATTAGCTTCTGTGTGTCCACCTGCTCGCGGATCCAATGGTAGCGCACATCGATGTGCTTGACACGACTGTGGTACGCTTGGTCTTCGCAAAGCAATACTGCAGCGGAGTTGTCGCATAGAAGAGGTGTGGCATGTGGGGGCTTCAGGCCAAGACCGGTGAGCAGTGCGCGGAGCCATACCAGTTCACGCCCTGCTTCCGATGCCGCGATATACTCTGCGGCGCATGTGGAGTCTGCAACAGTCCTCTGTTTCTTAGACGACCAAGACACGACACCGCTGCCTAGGAAGAAGCAGTAGCCACCGACGGAGCGTCGTCCCATGGGCCCCGGGTCGTTTGCATAGTCTGAGTCAGTGTAGCCCACAAGAGTCAGCTCCAGGCTTTTTCCACCGAGGACGAGACGGAGGTCGCGTGTCCCTTTGAGATATCGCAGGACACGTAGTGCCGCTTTCCAGTGCACTTCGCGGTAGCAATCCAGGAAACAGCTGAGCTTGCTGACGGCGAACATGATGTCAGGACGGGTTCCTCCGGCGATGTACATCAGTGAACCAACGAGGGAGCGGTAGGGTAGTGATTGCAAACGGGCAGCTTCTTCATCATCGACAGAGTCATCAGGGCCAGGCCGGATCAACAGAGCGCCGTGAGCGATGGGAGTGCTGATCGGTTTAGCGTCGGTTTGGCCGAATGTAGCAATTAGTTTGTCGATGAGGGTGGTTTGGCACAGTGAAATGGCTCGCTCCTCCCTGTTACGGTGCAATGTTATGCCGAGAACGTGTTTGGCCTCACCAAGGGCACTGATCTGCCATTTTGACTCCAACTCGGTGCGAAAGCGAGTTGCTTCTGTATCACACGAAGACGCGGCCAGCATGTCATCAACATGGATGGCCACGAAGGTGGTACCAGAGTCGCTGTGACGGTAATAGACGCACCACTCACAGTCGAGTCGCGTGAACCCCCATCCTACAAATGAGGAGTGGAGCGTCTTGTTCCAGATGCGTGAGGCCTGGCGCATTCCGTACAAACCACGCTGCAGCATCCAGACATAGTCTTCTGCACCTGGCTCATGAAAACCGGGCGGTTGTTCCATGTACTGGACTTCCTCCGGTGGTAGCACGCCATTCAGGAACGCAGTTTTCACGTAGTACTGTTCAATTCGCCAGCCATTCGCGGCAGCGATGTGGAGGATGCTGCGCACGGACTCGAGTCGGGCAGTAGGCGACGTAGTCTTGGTGAAGTCTCGCCCCCAGATCTGCTGGAAACCCTTGGCGACCCAACGTACTTTGTGACGCACAGGGTTGCCTAGCTCATCGCGTTTTAGACGGCACACGAACTTTCCCTTTAAAACCTTTCGACCGGTAGGAACTGCGGAGCGGGGTACGAGTTGGTAGACGTTCATCTCGCGTAGACTGCGTAATTCGTCCTCAGCACCGCGCAGCCAGGCTTCTCTGTCCGCGGAAGCGAGGGCCTCCTCCCAACTAGGGTCGTCAGGTGAGTCCAGATCCCCCACCATCGTCGCGGCGTATGCTATGTTTGCGGCGTGCGCATCGTCGACGTCGTCATTGTCATTGTCTTTTGGTCCAATTAACGGTTTCTTGGCGGCGGCGCGTGCTTCCTCGATGGCACGAGCTAGGACCTTGCCATGGCACATCCGTCGTTGGTTTCCACACGGGAGGGAGCGACGGCGCGTGGTCGTGTCGAGCGACGAGGAACGGTGGTTGTTTCGAAAAGTGGTGTAGGGGTCGGAGTTGTGATTGTTGGCGATGGGGAAGCTTCAACTGTGAGGTTGTTTGCTGGAGGTGTTAGATTACGATGCTCAATAAAAGAGACGTGGTACGAATCGAGGATCTTGGCGCCGTCGCGGTACCAGCATCGATAGGCCTTGGAGTTGGGTGTGTACCCAATGAGAATGCACTCGACGGATCGGGCGGCGATTTTCGGGTTGTTGGTGGTGATGAGGACGTAGGCTTTGCAGCCGATTTCGCGAAGGTGGGATAGGTCCGGTTTGGTACCGAACCATAGCTCATGTGGGGTCTTTCCGTTGGAAGACTTGGATATAGTGATGTTTGAGAGGTATGATGCGGTGAGTATGAATTCATCCCACATCTGCAGTGGTGCATCACAGGCGAGGCGCATAGATCTTGCTTTATGCATCAGAGTGCGGTGGAGGCGCTCAACCTTACCATTCTGCAGAGAGGTGTACGGGGCGGTGAAGAGGTGCGTGATGCCCCTTTCTGCGCACCAACTTGCCATCTCAGTAGAGCGGAGCTCGCCATTGTCGGTGATCACGTAGCATAGGCGCTCGCCGGATTGTATCTCAGCCGCAGGCAGCCAGTCACGGAATGTACGGAAGGCATCGGACTTCATTTTAAGCAGGCGTGTCCAATGGTAGCCAGAGAAGTCGTCAATGATGTTCATTATGTATGTGAAGCCTGAGCGAGAGGGAACAGAGTGTGGTCCAGACAAATCAATGTGTACTCGTTCCAACTTTCTTGAGGACTTTGGGCCTTCGCGCTGCTTTGGGATCGATTTCCGAGTCTGCTTACCGCGTATGCAAGCATCACAGGCAGGTGGGGTGCCAGACAAGTTTGTGGTCATATTGGTGACAGCGTCACTGCGAGCCATAAAGGACTGTGCGATAGTTTGCGTGACCGAGACGGCGGTGCCAGGTTTCAAGGTCAGGCGGTGATGACAAGGCTGGAAGGGCGAACGTTTTGGCGCCGGTTTGTGTGTACCAAACGGACAGGGCGTAGAGACCCCCGGGAGCAGAGCAGAATTCAATAGTGTGGCCCATCTTTTCACAATTGCTGCACATCACGACGCGGGGGGGGAAATGGGTTGGATTTGTGCAGACGGAGGGGGCGGGGTGTGGGGACCCTTGGGAGCGAGTGGTGCCATGCCCGGAATGGGAGGCGGTACTCCGCATTGGGAATGAGCATTTTGTGCCGCGCGCATTTCGAAGTAAAAATGCATTCGTCTGTTCAACATTTCCATTGTGATCGATCCATCCATAATTGCCGGTGCCAAGGCATCATGTACGGTAGGGTGCGAGATTTTCAGGTTTCGAAGAAGAAACAGGAGTCCTAACTGGTTGACATCGATTTTGCCGAGGTTCTCTATCAGGTATAGGAGAACTTGATAATGTGCCAGTTGTGAGTCAAAGCTGTGGGATCATCGCTGAACCAGATCTGCCCCAACCGTTGTATGAGTTGAATCTGCAGAGGCGGCCCGGGTGCAGCGGATGAGTGAAATGGATGCGGAGGCGCCATTGAGTGTGGTGTTTGGCAGCGGTAATGTTTGATGGGGGACTAATATGCGGAGATGCTCAAAGCACGAGACAGCGGATGTATGATTCAGGGGTGGACCGAAGATTAGGCGCGTGGCCAACACAGAAGCTAGTTCGACGATAGGCAAAAGATACAGATGGGCGCGCGGCCAGTTCAGAGAGCAGCCAAACAGTAGGCAGGAGACACAGACGGGCGCGCAGCCAGTTCAGAGACCAGTTTGACAACGAGCAGAAGATGCAGACGGGCGCGCGGCCAGTTCAGAAAGTGGTTCGGCGAGGCAGCAAATGGCCCATAACCTATTAGAACTATAGACAAGGAACCTCAGATGTGATATAACAATCTGTGTTGCACCACGGACCTATAGACAAGGAACTAGAGTACATGTAAGCGACAGTAATGTTACGATGGTCTAGACGCGCTTACCCTCAGATGTGATATAACAATCTGAGGGTTACTGCGTGATTATCGCGCCTTTTTATCTATTGGTACGCTATGTATTCCTGTCCCTATAAGAGTGGTCTGTGGTGTATTAGAAGTGGTCTGACATGTTCTGATATAACGGAACGGGACGGCATCGATCGTCCGAGATCGCTCGATCTCGTTCTGATAACAATGAGGGTGCTGCGCTACACTAAATGATCAGCCATCATCGGCGTCACGTCTGGCTTCCTCTCTGTGGGGAGTAACGTCACAAGCCTGTGCTCTTGACTCTGGTCCTTGTCCCGAAGTATATCGACTAAGAGTATCCCACGGCAGTAAAAGCAGTACAAACGGAACTGACCAGCCCAGGGCAATACCTCGCAGCTAGCTTCCTACTCACAGCGTCACAGTTAAGAAAGCAGCAACACACGGACAAATTCTCGCTCACGCTGCGCTGGACAGCAGGTCACTCCAGCATCCAGGGCAACGAGGAAGCAGACGCAGAAGCCAAAAAGGCGGCAGAAGGGCTTACCTCAGACACCGCACTTCTCCCACCCATCTTACGCCGACCCTTAGCAAAAAGCACAGCCGCTGTGAAGCAGAAACACAACAAAAAACTGAAGGCCAGCTGGGTGAAGCGATGGCGTGAATCGCCACGCGGAAAAAGAATTCACGCGATGGACAGCTCAACCCCATCACGGAGATTCATCCAAGCAATCAGTAACCCCAAGCTCCCCCGGTGCTCTGCAAGCACAATCACACAGCTAAGGATCGACCACGTCCCCCTAAACAGTTATCTCACCCGCTTTCATAAGGTCGCGAACGCGCAATGCCCAGCGTGCGGTGACCCTAACGAAACAGTCGAACACTACCTACTGAAATGCCCCAAATACGTGCACGAAAGATGGGCCCTCAAAAGAAAATTGGCGGTGGACTAACGCTCGCTGCACTCCTAGCGAACGAAAAGGCGGCGGTCCCACTAGCCAACTACATAGATGCCACCCACCGATTTACTAACAAGGTGAGTCAAACCAACGCACAGTAAACACGCTACGCGAAAAGACACCCAGCAGATCCCACCAACCGTGAAGTCAAAACACATTAAAATACTGACCCCACCAACACCCTCCCTGTAACATAGACTGCGGATGCGCAAGATCGGCGCACTGCAACACC
>WTXC01000361.1:0-16541 GCA_022496195.1 Lactifluus subvellereus | reverse complement strand
TTTATTTTTATTATGTAGTGCTAATGTGTCAGGGATGACAATGGCACCGACATGGCAATGACAATGACAATGACATCATGATGACCACAATGATGACAACGACCACGATGATAACCATGATGGCAACACCACCACGACGAGAAAAACAACTGCAGCAGTGACACTGCGGCAACGACACCACAATGACAATGACCACAATGATGGCCACAACAACCGTGATGGCGATGGCGCCACAATGACACCATCACGATGACCACAATGTGTGATGATGGCTGCAACAACTGCGATGGCGATGACAACTGTGGCAGCGACACCACCACCCCAATGACCGCAACGACACTGCGACAACAATTGTGATGGCAACACCACCACCACAACCGCAACAACTGTGGCAGCGACACCACAGTGACAACACCACTGCGATGACCACAATGGCGACGGCGACACCACCACCACGACCGTGACTGTGACCACGACCATGACGATGATGTGATGATGATGACATAGTGATGGCATCTTGGTAGACTTATTTAAATTGTATATGTATTATGATGTCTTTGTGAACCCTTTGCAAACCTAAGTCTCAATTATATAAGTCTTATTGTGTCTTACTTGACTCTTATTATGCCTTTGTGAATTGATGGCCTTAATGGCCTTAAATCAAAAAAGTGACCTTTCTTAAATGGTCTTAGGAAAATGGTCTTAAAATGGTCTTAAAATTTTTTTAAGACAATTAAGACACATTTAAGTAATTTTAGATTTACCTGATGCCAGTTTATCTACAAAACTCTTTTCCTCTTTTGGACACTTTTACACAGTTTTCATTGCTTTTTCGGTTGCATGCAAGCATGCAAGCAGTGGCAAGCTTGTATAACCTAGAAAGTACATGAAAGTAAAAAAGACAGACTTGCAGAAATCAAAATAATATTGTATAATGCCCATACCCGTGCACTCAAATAACTCAAATCGACATAACTTAGTACTAGTAATGTATGGGATAATATAGTACTACCCTGCTATTAAGGATCTGTACATTGGCCACACCCACCTGAGCTGCTGATCCCACATCTGCGTGCACAGTTTGTCTAGCGGCCAACAGCACATGACGCAGCAGCACTTGCAGCAAATCTGAGCACTGTGCTGTGCTCTGCAGTGCACTCACCAAAATGCTGCTTGCAATTCCAGCAACTGAGACCAGGCATGTTGCCCCATCCGAGTCCCTCCCATTACCCTAGTCAGCACTGAAGAATCCCCAGCTGCCATCGGTCACCACCTACATCTGGCTCCATGGCTGTGCCAAAGTACCTCTCAGCTGCGGGCACAAGCTGGGCCTGGAACCAGGCATCCCATCCAAGCTGCCTCACATTCCACACCTCACTCCACCACACCTGGCCAGCATGCACCACTGCAGGTTAAACGTGTGGGTGCGGGGGCTGCACTTGGTGCAGTGTGGGGTGTACAGAGTTGCGCATGCCACCGTGCGGTTGCATGGGAGGGGTGGGGGGCCAAGTAGGTGTATGAATGCAGCTAATGTACCAAGATGCATCAGTCATGCTTGGCAAGGAAGGTGTTGGCAGTGCATGCAGGTGATGTCCACTCGTAGTTGGGAAGAGCGACTCTGCGAGTGCACATGCACATGCTGGTGTTGGTGAGTATGACTGGGTGGACATGAGTGGGTGTGTCCATGGTTGTGATGGAGAGAATGCGAGCTCACACCTAAACTTTGAGATGCTTGTGGTGGTGCTTGGCAGTGTATGCAGATGATGTGCATGGGGATCAGTAGTTGGAGGTGCTTGTGACTATGCAAACCATAGCACATCACCATCGTTTTCTGTACAATTAAATAGAGAGGAGTTGACTTATGAAAAGAGATAGCCAACATGCAAGGCCCTTGTGTGTCATAAGCCATAGTGTTTGGCTCATCAGTTACTCAAGGACTTTCAAGCCTTGGGTCAGACTGTCACCAGACTCTGTGAAGGATAAGACGTGCCTGCATCAGAACAGAGTAGGAGGGAGTAGATGCCAAGTGAAAATATATTCTGAGACTAATGCATGTGAAATGGGACTTGTCAAATTTTTTTCAACATAATGACAACATAATGACAACAACAACACAAATAGATGCACACAAACATGAAAAAAAATATGAACAAGTCAATGGCCCCATCTGTTACCCTACTACAGTAGCATCATATACCAACTCAGGAGGATCTCATCTCGACCAATCAAGAGTTGGAAACATTGACAGCTCACTGACTGGAATTGGATTTACTGAAACTTGAGCAACACAGCCAAGGTCAAGGTGGCCAAGGAAATGGTGATGCAAGTCCAGCAGATATTGTGGAAGAATAATAACTATCAGTGGATCAAGCCTAACACACCACCTTACTGTCACTAGAAAGATCCCTCAGTACAAATGAAAACCTCTTCGGTGGCATTACACCTACCACACAAGTTCCTCAACAAGCTCCCTGGTCTCCATGGACACTTCTGACTGCTGGCCACTGCCACATTTTCCTGCTAACCCTACCCACACCATGGCACCAGTGGTGGCAGTGGCCCAGCGGTGATGGCAGTACCAGTGGCAGCCACAGCAGCAGCGACAGCAGTGGTACCAGCACTGGCAGTGGCGGCAACACTAGCAGCAGTGCAACGGCGGTGGCAGCACTAGCACCAGCAGCAATGGTGGTGGCATCACTGGTGGTGGCAGCGGCACCAGTAGCAGCAATGGCGATGGCACCAGCACCAGTGGCAGCAGCACCAGCACCAGCAGTGGCACCAGCAGCACCATCAGCACTGGCGACAGCAGCAATGGCAGGGCGCAGCACTGGAGCAGTGGGAGCGGCTGCAACAACAGTAATGCAGGGCAGCGGCGGCAGCAGCAGCAATGACAGCAGCATCAGCAGCACAACAGCAATGGTGGCAGCAGCAGGCACCGCAGCAGTGGTGGCGGCGGCAGCACCATCGGTACCGGCAATAGCAGCAATGGCAGGGTGCAGCGCTAGAGCAGTGGGAGCAGCAGCATGGTGGCAGCTGCAACAATGGTAATGCAGGGCGGCAGCGGTGGGGGCACCACTGGCAGGCATGACAGCAGCATCAGCAGCGCAACAGTAATGGCAGCAGCAGCAGCAGGCACTGCAGCACATCAGCAAGATGGAATCTTACTAGCATTACTAGGTCTAGTACCACTAGTGCACCAAGTACCCTAGTTTGCTACCTAGTCCCAGCAGACTTGCCATGCTCTAGGCTGCAAAAATAGAGCTAGTCACATAGTTTGGTACCTAGTGTTTAAAAGTCCGGTCCGGTCCGGTTTTTGGCCTTCCAAATGGGGCAACCGGACCGCAACCGGTTTGCCACTCCACCCCAACTGGATGCAACCGCAACCGGACCGTTATAAACCGGTTGCTTCCGGTCCGGTTGCGGTCCATAACCAGTTGTAACCGGTTGCAGACACAACCGGTCCACAACCAGTTGGGACCGGTCTTTGACCTTTTTGGACAAGCTTTTTTCACCAGTCTTTTGAACAATGGATCAATGATATGTTATTCTTGTAATACAACAACACATGGATACAGTAGAATAACAGGTAATAAGTTACAATAACATCCAATAAAGACATGGGTCACGGGACATGGCGCGGCGGCAGGTGGCGGTCCTGGCGTGGCTGGGGCGCTGGCGATGGTGCTGGCGTGATGGTGCTTGTGCCGCGGCCAGGACGGTGGTGCTGAGGGGGTGCTGACGTGACGGTGCTTGCGCCGCGGCTGGGACGGTGCTGGGGGCGGCAGCAGCGATGGTGCTGGTGAGATGGTGCTTGCACCGTGGCTGGGACGGTGCTAGGGCGGCAACGGCGATGATGCTGGCGTGATGGTGCTTTTGCCGCGGCCGGGACGGTGCTGGCGAGGCGGCGGCGGCGGCGGCGATGGTGCTGGCATGACGGTGCTTGCGCCGCGGCTGGGACAGTGTGGCACGGGGTGGTGACATGCTGGCGCCGCGGCAGTGACAGCGCTGGCGCCGCGGCGGCGGCGATGGCGGTGCTGGCGTGGGGAGGTGACAATGCTGCCGCGGGGAGGTGACAGTGCTGCTGCGGGGCAGTGGCAATGACGGTCCTATCGCAGGGCGATGGCGGTCCTGGCACGATGGGGGCGTGGGAAGTGATGGTCCTGGCGTGGGGAGGTGCCGGTGCTGGTGCGAGGCGATGACGGTGCTGCCGCGGGGAGGTGACGGTGCGGGTGCGAGGGGATGTGGGGAGGTGACAGTGCTGCCGCCACAGGGAGGTGACGGTGCTGCCGCGGGGAGGTGACGGTGTGGGTACGAGGCGATGACAGTCCTGGCGCTGTGCGATGGTGGTGCTGGCACGGTTGCGGTGGGGGTGCTAGCGCGACGGGGAAGATGGTCCTGGCGTGATGAGGACGACGGTCCTGGCGCGACGGTGATGATGGTGCTTGCGTGACGGTGATGACGATGCCGGCGGCACGCATAGCACTGTAGGCCTGGGCTGATACATTAATAAACCCACGTCCACTGCGTACGCACCTGAAAAGACTGAGAGCAACACAAAGTCGTTGTAAGACAGTAATTCTGTGGCTGTGAATGTTGAGAGTGTATCAACGAGGAGGGCGCTCACAGGTCTGAACAGGCGGATGGAGAGAGGGCGAAGGCCGCAGTATACTTTGAGGCGATTGTGGTCCCAGCTAGCGACCGCCCTTCTCGACAAACTCGTCCGCTTCGTAAAGTTTGTGGAAATGAGCTGGTTGTCGCCGAAGAAGAAGCCGGTGCGGACAAGTGTGACTGTGTGAGGACGTGCTGCAACCGAAAGTCCGGTCTAAGACCGGTTGCGGCTGGTCTTTAGGCGGTCTATTGGAATCCAAATTTGAGGATGGACCGCAACTGGGGCATTCTGAAATCCTGTGCAACCGCAACCGAAAGTCCGGTTGCCACCGGTCCAGTCCGGTCCGGTTCCGGTTTTTTTCTGGTCCTATGGACCGGACTTCCAAACACTATTGGTACCTAGAGCTAGACAGATAAATAGAACCAGATTAACTACCTAGAGCATAATGAAATACTAGGGCTAGGTGATGTTCCTAGAAACACTAGGGCTAGGTGACATTCCTAGAAACACTAGGGGCCAGTGCACTGGCCATTAATTACCGCCACTTGCAATCAAGTGAATTTCATAGGTAGTGTGTGTATTGTACTGTACATGTAGCTATGGATACCCATGCCCCACCATGCATGTCGCTGTCACTGCTGCTGATGCAGCCATCGTCGCCATCACTGCTGCTGACGCAGCTGTCATTGCCATTGCTGCTGCTGGCGCTGCCATCATCGCTGCTGTTTGTCACCCCAGCTGTTGTTGCTGCCATTTGTCGCTGTCACCATCGCTACTGTTGCTGCAGCTGTCGCCGTCACCATCGCTGCTGTTGTTGCCATTGTTGCTGCTGCCGCAGCCATTGTTGCCATTGTTGCTGCTGCCACACCCATCATTGCCACCGTTTGTTGCCGTTGCAATCGCTGCTGCTGCAGCTGTCGCTGTCATGGCTGCTGGTGCTACTGCTGTTGCTGCATTGAGGTGTGTGGGGGTATCCTGGGCTTGTTCATACCCCCACAACAATACCTGTAGACCAAAAAAAAGTCAGTTTGTTAAAGAGAATGTGCTACTTACCTTCCATGAGTATGTTGGTGAGAAGTGGGATGCAACGCGTGGCTCACACACTAGTTGCATCACAGTGTGACACAACAGGCCAGCTGGAGCTGCCACAACACTAGGGGGGTTAGCAGCAACAATGTGGCAGCAAAACATCATCACTCATAGAAGTAGAAGAGTGAAAACACCCCCAGCCCACACTTGCGAGCAAGGGGGTGTTGGTGACATGGCAGCACATCTGTGTACTTGTGAGGGGCTATTGTTGGTTACAGTAATAAGATACAAACGAAAAAGAGAACCATACCAAGGATTGAGCGTGCTGTCAAGGTGATCGTTGAGTGTGAGAGAGAATACAAAGAAAAAAAGTTCAACATTGGCCATCACATGACCTACAAGCCTGACCTTTTTTTTTTCTAAGTCAACCCAATGCTGCTACAGTACTCAACCCATGCTGACAGCCTGCCCTCTCTAATAGCACCTTCCTCAGCCACTGGATGCTGTTGAGCAACACCTCACCCTTGCAAATCAGGTCTCCATCTGTGCATTCTTAAGTGTGGGCTTGTTTGGCTCTACAATTCTGTGTACACAGTCGATTGTAGCCAATGGTGGAGACTCAGCCACAGCAATGACAGCAACAACACAGCCACAATGGCAATGGCAGCGACTCAGCCACAGCCACAACAACAATGATGCAGCCACGGCAGTGACTGTGGTGACCTGGTGATGGCAATGACTGCGGCAATGGCAGCGACGCAGCTACGCCAACAACGGCAATGACTCAGCAGCCACAACAGCCACAACCGCTGCTGCTACATCGCCAGCACCCCCCGCCCCACCAACACTGCTGCGCCCAGCCAACATCGCCGTGCCCTGCCAAACACCACTGTGCCCCGCCAACCCTTTTGCAAATGGGGGCTGGGGTGGTTTTGCCCTCTCACGAAAATCCTTCGCTGCCACATCACCATCACCGCCCCCTCTCATGCACTAGCACGAGTTGGGGGCTTATGTTTTTTTTTTTTTTTTTTCTTTCTTTTTTTTTTGTTCATATCATTCATAACTAACAACAATCCCTCGTAGGTACACGTCACCACCCCCTCGCTCACAAGTTGCCACCTCAGCCACGATGTGGCCACAATGGCGATGGCAGCGATGCAGCTACACCGACGACTGCAGTGACTCAGCCATGGTGCAATGGCAGCGATGCAGACACGGTGGCAACAACAGCGACGCAGCCACAGCAGCAATGACAGCAATGCACCCACAGCAGCGACAGCCACTGCGACAGCAGCGACAGCAGCGACAGCAGCGACAGCAGCGACAGCAGCGACAGCAGCGACAGCAGCGACAGCAGCGACAGCAGCGACAGCAGCGACAGCAGCGACAGCAGCGACAGCAGCGACAGCAGCGACAGCAGCGACAGCAGCGACAGCAGCGACAGCAGCGACAGCAGCGACAGCAGCGACAGCAGCGACAGCAGCGACAGCAGCGACAGCAGCGACAGCAGCGACAGCAGCGACAGCAGCGACAGCAGCGACAGCAGCGACAGCAGCGACAGCAGCGACAGCAGCGACAGCAGCGACAGCAGCGACAGCAGCGACAGCAGCGACAGCAGCGACAGCAGCGACAGCAGCGACAGCAGCGACAGCAGCGACAGCAGCGACAGCAGCGACAGCAGCGACAGCAGCGACAGCAGCGACAGCAGCGACAGCAGCGACAGCAGCGACAGCAGCGACAGCAGCGACAGCAGCGACAGCAGCGACAGCAGCGACAGCAGCGACAGCAGCGACAGCAGCGACAGCAGCGACAGCAGCGACAGCAGCGACAGCAGCGACAGCAGCGACAGCAGCGACAGCAGCGACAGCAGCGACAGCAGCGACAGCAGCGACAGCAGCGACAGCAGCGACAGCAGCGACAGCAGCGACAGCAGCAACAGCAGCAACAGCCACTGCAACAGCCACTGCAACAGCCACTGCAACAGCCACTGCGACAGCCACTGCGACAGCCACTGCGACAGCCACTGCGACAGCCACTGCGACAGCCACTGCGACAGCCACTGCGACAGCAGCAACAGCCACTGCGACAGCAGTGACTCAGCCATGGCAATGATGGCAATGACACAGCCACAGTGATGATTGCAGTGATGCAGTGATGGCAGTGACTGCAGCGACACAGACACAGCAACCGCAGCAATGATGACAGCAATGCAGTGTTACGGCTCGATGGGCTGTGAGCACGACTTGTGCGACTTGGGCATAGACAAGAGCAAGCACGTGCGAGGCAACGAGCACGTGGTCCTGAGCGTGACGCTTCCGGTGGTCACGTCGATGCAAGAGCGAAGCTAAGTTCTTCAGAGTAGAGCGAGCACGTGACTAGTGCGAAGGCTCAAAGCTAAGTCGTTACAGCTGACTTAGAGGGGCATGAGAGTGAAGCAGTGCCTTGCTGAGCAACTAAGGCTAAAGGCAACTTGAAGCGGCAAGTTCAAGTGAGGAAGGCGACTTAGAGTGGCAAGCTCAAGTGAGGAGGCAAGACAATCGAATTGAGAAATGAAGTCAAGCTTAGGGCTTGACTCTATGCAAACTAAGGCCCTTATATAGGCCTGGTACAAGGGAGTCACATGCTACTACTACCGAGTCATAACGAGGGTAGTGGAGTAGTCCGCTAAGTATAGTACCAGCCCCACAGGCCACTGTGGAGCGGGATGAGTCACAGTCGAGTCAGGGCTAAGTATAGTACACACTCCACGTCACAGTGGAGTGCGGTGAGTCATGGCTATCAGAGTCCAGAACGTGAGACTAGACGTGGGCTAGGTATCATACAAGAAGAAAAGGTGGTCTGCTCAGTCCATAGGAGAGATCATAACAGTACGCCCTCCCCTAAGGGACAGCTGCCACACTGTTAGTCCGAAGTGGCAGGCTCACTGGATAAGGCTCGTCCAGCATCATTGGCGTCGGGGGAGGACTCGGGGCAGGCGCGCTTGCGTCGAAGGGCATGGATGATGGCACGTTCACGGACGGGTAGGGGGCGTGCGTTCATGAAGTGGACATGGGGCAGCACGTGGACAGGGAGGGTGGCGATGACATCAGTCTGATGAGTGGCAGGGCAGCCTCGCATGAGATAAGACATGGAGGGAAGGGCGGGCTGCTCCAGGATTTGGTCCAGCTTGGGCCCAATACATGATATGACTGTGGCCTCGTACAGATGCACCTCAATGCCGCGCAGCTCATCCCTAAGCTTGTGGCAGCAGCGGACTAGGTCAGCATCCCTCTGCAACTGGAGGGCGGTGTACTCGACACGCCGCTCTGGGGTGGTCAGCAGGTGGTGATACTCCTGCTCAATCTGGAAGTGGAGCTTGCGCACCACAGTGTGATATCTGTGGATTTCAGCAGCAACTCCCTGGTCATCGAGCCCGTCAACGAGCCTGTCGACGTGGCGGCGGAACTGGTGACTGCCCTCCAGGGCAAAGAGGTCCCAGTCATCTACGGCTGGGAGGTGAGCGTCGGGGCATGGCTTAGCATGGAGGGGCTCAGCGAATATATAGGATGTCGGCGTTAGACGTCCAAGGATGAGGGGCTCATCAAGGTAAGGCAGGTGGGCGTAGTAGGTGGCGGGGACTAGTCGATTGTTGTGATCGGGGACAAGGATATTGTTCCGTTCACCTGGATTGTCGACAAGTCGATTCCATCGCAAGAAATAACCATCGTAGCCGAGCGTGTCGTCCGGCTGACCGTGGCCTGGATTCCCTCAGGCACTGTGGGTGCGTGGAGTTGTGGTGCGGGGCTCTCTTCCTTGATTGGTGTGGGTGGCAGTGACGTCTGCGTAGCTATGGAGGATAGGAGGGGCTGGGAGCCGCGTCGGAAGCGCAGTGGGCATTCTGGTGGCAGCGACGCTTGGCGGCTGCAGAAGCTGGAAGGCGCTGGCAAGGTCATTGTTCGTACCTCGTCTAGTGGATGTGGGAATAGCGGGGGCATTGACCCCAGTCAGCGATGTGGCAGTGTTGGTGTCGGCGGGCGCTGTGTCGAGGCTTGAGATGGGGGAGGCGCTCCAGGTGGTGTGGCCATTGTCCATCTTAACGGGGGTGTTGCAGACTCCACAGAAATTGTCAGCAGAGAGGGGGTGGTCGAACTTGTCGCAGCTGTGGAGGTCAGGGAGTGGAGAAGCTCGTCCAGGAACTGGTCCACCTGTTCGGCGATCATTGGCAGTCCACTCGGTGTTGCTACTGGCGTTGCTGCTGTTGTCGTCGCTGCTGCTGTTGTCGCCTCGCACGGTGAATACCCTGGTGGCGACATGGACCTGTACGGCGCGCTGCGTGTCATCATTCTTCAGAGTGGGGGACGTGGGTGAGCTCGAGGTGACAGGGGCTTCCCTTCCTTTCCCTTTGGCGATGAGTTGGTTTTTCTGCGAGCCATCAGAGGACATGAGAGAAGAATAGGCTGGTGGTGGCATGCTGGGTGTGGTAGAGGTGAGAGAGGGGGATGAGGATCTGAGGGCGGTCAGGGCATGTCTTATATAGGCTTTCCTTATCGCTGTGGGGTTATCTCGGTGGAATTGGCAGACTAGGTTCAGTGAATTTTTCAGGTTCTTCCAAGGTTCCCACATGTCTTCTGCTGTGGAGTACCCTTTCCATCTGACTCAGTACTGCGGTTGCTTTGTTCTTCCAAATGTGCGGTATTCTAGAATGGCCTCGACTTCATACTCTGCTTCTCCATTGATGATGTCAGGAGGCTGTTCTGTGAAGTTGGGGCCATGCTCTTTAGTTTCTATGTACAGGGTGAGGAGGCTGGCATGGAACACGTCATGGACACGACGTAATTTCCACTGAGGGGGAATTGCAACTCAATATACTACTGGGGAAATGATGTCAGTGATCTGGAAGGGGCCATAGCGCCTTTGAGCAAGTTTTGCGCTTGGCTGGGTGATGTGGATGTTCCTTCCATCGAGCCAGACCTTCTGTCCTTTTGCGAATGGCTTAAATTGCGCTCCCTTTCTGGCGCTAACAAGGGTCTGGGCATTGGTAATGGCGGTCTGCACTGATATTTGTCCTTGATGGACAAGGTCTAGGCATTCTTGGAGCGATGGCATTTTCTTGGACCTCTGTGGCTGATGAGCGCGTGGGATGTGTCCCATGAGGAGTTGGAAGGGCGCTTGCTTGGTAGTGCTACTGGGCCAGGCGTTGTGGACGTATTGGGCTATGGGCAGGAGGGTGGACCAGTTGTTCTGCTGGTGATTGACATAGATATGGAGATATTGCTCAAGCCACTGGTTAGTTCATTCGGATTGCCCATCTGTTTGGGGATGGTATGCGGTGCTAATGTTTTGCTCAATCCCCAGTGTTTTGCACAGTTCTCGTGGGAAGTGCGAGGCGAAGTGTGTTCCTCTGTCGCTAATGATCTTTCAGGGAATGCCGTAGTGGGGGAACACGTGCTTGGTGTATAATGTGACGAGTTCTGGTGCAGTCATTGCTTCATTGCAGGGGATGAATATAGCTGCTTTGAGCAGTCATGGTCTGTTACTGTGAGGATGGAGTCGTATCCTTCTGATGGGGGCAGTTTGACGATTAAGTCGAGGGTGATGGTTTCGAATGGCAGGGCGTTGGGTTGGTTGTGATGGGCATGAAGGTGGTGCAGGCTTGGTGGTGTTTACTTTGGTGGCTTGGCAGGTGGCGCAGCCTTTGACATAGGCAAGGACAGTTTGCTTCATGTTGGGCCACCAGTAGTCTTTGGCGATGAGTAGGCAAGTTTTTAAAATTCCGGGGTGCCCAGCGGTTGGCAAGTCATGGTACAGAGAGATCACTCCCCTCCTAAGGTCATTGTCTGCCACGACAACTAGGCAGTTGGCATGCCACCAGCCTCCTCCGGGGCGGCGTTCGATGGGTAGGTGGAGGCCCAGGTGGCTAGGGTGTCTTTATGGGTACTCTGGAGGGCGAGGGTGCGGTCCTCAAGGTCGACACTTGCTGTGGCATTGGTGAACAGGGGGGTGGCAGGGCAAGGACTTCGGCATTGTCTTGGCCAGCATGGTCGAAATCTGGACGGTGGAGAGGGCGTCAGCTTTATTTGTGGCTCCTGGGCGGTGTACCAGGGTGATATGGTAATCCCCGAGCGTGAGGATGTATGGGCAATGCGGTGGTTGATTTTCTGGGGCAACCGGTAGTACTGGAGATTTTTGTGGTCGTGATAATGGTGACCTGGTGCTGGGCCCCATAAGCAGGTGACGCCAGTGTTCTAATCCTCTGACAATGGCGAGAAACTTCCTGTCCCAGATGGGGTAGTTGCGTTCAGTGGCTGTGAACGTTTTGGAGTCATATCCTACTGGTCGCCGGTGTCCTTGAGCATCGTGTTGGTACAGGATGGCACCTGTGGCGTTCTGGGAGGCTCCACTTCCAGTTCATAGGGGCGTGCTGGCTTGGTTGCCAGAGAACTGGGTCGCTTGTGACAATTCATGAGCTGGTTGACCACTGCGGTGCACTCATCTGTCCAGATAAAGGGGCTCCTTTCTTTAGGAGGTTGGTTAGGGGGCGGGCGATTTCAGCGAATCCTGGTATGAAGGGGTTGGTATCCTAGAACACTGAGCGTGATCACAGCTGCTTGACACTGGTGAGTACTCGAGGCCATTCCTTGATGCCTTTCAGCTTGCTAGACTCGATGCATAGCAAGTCTCCATCGATAACTAGTCCCAGGTATTCGACTCGTCTCTGTTCAAATTGGCATTTCTGGGGCTTCAGGAAGAAAGATGCTGCTTCCAGTATGTCTAGCAGCTCGTGGACCACGCATTGGTGCTGCGCATGGTCTAGAGGCGTGGCCACAAGGATGTCGTCCATGTATACGAAGATCATCCTCGGGTACTTGAGCTTTAGTGGACACATGTTACGATCTCACCTATGGACTGTATGGACCGCTCTTTTTCTCATTACGCTACCCTGCTTACGCCTCGCTCTCTGACTCGATGTGATGACTGACAATGCTCCATGAGGACATGGAGCGTGTACTATATTTAGCCACTGACTCGCTCATGACTCACCCCGCTCCACAGCCACTTGTGGAGCCGGTACTATACTTAGCGGACTACTCCACTACCCTCGTTGTGACTGGTAGCACAGTAGCACGTGATCCCTCTGTATGGGCCTATATAAGGGCTGCACTTTGCGTACAGTCGAGCCTTAAGCTTGACTTCATTTCTAATTCGATTGTCTTGCCTCCTCACTTGAGCTCGCCGCTCTAAGCCATTGCCCTTACTTGAACTTGCCGCTTCAAGTCACCTTTTGCGTTCATCGCTCAGCAAGGCACTGCTTCGCTCTCACGCCTCTCTAAGTCAGCTGTAACGACTTAGCTCTGGGCCTTCGCACCAGTCACGTGCTCACCCTGCTTCAAGAACTTAGCTTCACTCTCGCGTCGACGTGACCACCGGAAGTGTCACGCTCAGGACCACGTGCTCGTTGCCTCGCACGTGTTCACTCTTGCCCACGCCCAAGTCGCACAAGTCGTGCTCACGGCCCGTCGAGCCGTAACATAAGTCAAGCTTCCCACTCAGCACCAGGAACGCCCCGCCCTGGACAATACAGACTATTGGGAACGCCTCAGCGATCTTAACAGAAGACGCGCACACATCACTCAGTGGAGAATCCTCCTTGATGACGCAGTATATCGTCACAATGCCACTTGCTTCCTGTCCTGTGCGAAGGACCATCAGAGCAACATCAGCCCTCTCAATCGAAGTAGAAAACTTCGATTCATCGAACAGAAGTGGCTAGAAGACTTCACAGCATTTGAAGCAGCCCTTACCATCTTACAGCTATCGCTAGAGCCCTGGAGTCTACTCGACGACCGCGTTTAGGACCCCTCCACGAGATCAGCTTGCCAGAAATCCTCGAAGCCGTCCTCTGGACACGAAAGCCACAGACCAACTCGAAGCACGTTAACCGCCACCGACACGAGTGCCCAAGAACCTGTGCCAACGGCCCAAACAGGCACCACCGTAACCTCGATCAGGTCGCACAAGAACTTGCTGAAATCGTCGCTGAAGTCGATTTCGTCTGCACCATCTTCGTCCACCAAGTAGAGCTCATCCTACAGGAAGAAGGACAGTAAACGTGGCGACCCTTCGAATACAAATCTCAGAAACAAGGACACCCCAGTCGCACCACGAAAGAACGCAGACTTACCAGACTACATCTGCGGAGGAGCCTATTGGAAAGACACTGACAGAAACCCCAGAAAGTGGTGCTACCACCACACGATCCGAGCCCCTGATGGAAGCGAAAAACACTTCCCCATCGAATTCATCAACGACCACTGGTACATCCTCGAGTGGGCAGAAAGTCGCTACTGGACAAAGCCAGACAACTGCATCCCCCACGACGATACCACAGGTTAGGACATCCGGGTAAAGCCCAGAAAGCATCGAAGTAGATCCACCTTCGCCACCACTAGCCCCTCTACGTCAAAAGGGAAACAAAAGGAAACAGAGCCGCTCGAAGAATTTCTGAGCACCGGACTTCAGGACATTGCCACACTCCAAGGCAGTCACCCTCTACCCAGGAAACAGCAGCCACACCACAGCTACTCGCCTAGCACACCAAGCCGCGCAGCCTACACCGCCACCACCCATTCTCCAGCAACCCGTACCACCCCCACCTCCACCACAGCAGACCAGCATGGCAACAATTTCCGCGCCACAAGGAAACGGCAATGACTCCATGAAGGGGAATGCACCAGCAATCTTCGATGGAGATCGGAGTAAAAGTGCCAAGTTCCTGAAAGAATTCAAGCTATATCGAATTCTCAATGGGAAATCAGACAACGTTACCATCCCCTACAACGAGTAGCGCTAGCCATTGGATACATCAGAGGTCCCAAGGTGGACGACTGGACCGATGCGCAAACCGCGCTCCTAGAAGAAAGAACCACTCGAGCAGTTAACCGCATCCAGAAAACAGACGAAGCGCTATGGGCTAGCTTCATCCAAGACTTCACCAACGCCTTCACAGACACGGCCAAAGAACAAAATGCCTTCAATAAATTGGTCAACCTCAGGATGCAGGAGAACGATGTCATGGTTTCATCACCACCTTCAACCACCTTGTCCTAGCAGCAGGACGATCCCCTACGGACCTAGGAACGCTAGACCTCTTCAAAAAGGGTCTTCGTCGAGGGATAGCGCTAAAAATCCTTAACAAAGAAACCATACCGACAACCCTAGACGACTGGCAGGAGGCGGCGCAAAAGGAAGTCATCAGGAGCGCCCAGATACTCGCCGACCTAGGACCCGCCCCAACCAGCAGGCTTCACTCCCAAACCGCGTTTTATCCCAGAGCACCTGCCCCCGCTCACGCCCCAGAAATAATGCCCCAGTACCCATGGATGTGGATGCCGCACGCATGGGAGGACCACTAACAGACGCAGAAAAGAAGAGGCTCATGGACGAGCAAAATGCTTCTACTGCAAAGAGAAGGGACATCGCGCCGCCCAATGCTTCAAGAAAAAGGGGAGGCAAAACCAGCAAGCCCCCTCCCAGCGCACCACACTCGTAAGAACGACGAGCCAAGAAAGCCTGACCATCGTCCCTGATGACAGTGCCAGCCAAGCACCAACGGACGTTATGTCCCAGCTACGCGCCATGAGCGCAACAGAGCGATCAGCAGCCTTTGACCGCATTATCCAGGAAGACTTGGATTTTTAAAGCAGCTTGACCTAACAGCCTGGGATCAAGCCTCGCGTATTTGTACCATGTATGTCTCAAATCGGAATAGTATCAATGTCAATTTTACTTTTCCACCATACATGGAAGGCTGCAGAAAGTGCACTCATAGACAGTGGCACCACCGACAACTTCATCGACCAGAAAACTGCCCAAAGACTGCGTCTTGTGCCCAGACGACTCCCCCAGCTGCGCCTCCTCTACAATGTAGATGGATCCGAAAACCGCGATCCAACAAGGGAAGAAAGAAAGCGTGCAGCGCTTCTTCCTCGCTAACCTAGGATGAGATAGGACGATCCTAGGATTCCCCTGGTTCCACGCCTTCAACCCCGATATCGACTGGAGCACCAAGACCGTCAGAGGAGGACCAATCTCCCTCGCACTGACCAGCCAGAGGGCACCAGAACAGCCCTGAAGCCTATTGCGATACGCCCAACTCCTTGGACATGCCCTCAGACAACCACTTTGGAAGAAGGAGACGCCTTGGTCCTCCAGATCAATAGGACGAACATTGCCCAAGAATGGGCTATTAAGGAACACCAGGAGCGAACCGCCCCCACAGCAGCTGACGTACCCACAGAATACTCTTGACACTGGAGAGTCTTCTCAGAGCAAGAGGCACAGCGATTCCCGCCAAGCAGAGAAGATGACCATGCCATCAGGTTGAAACCCGACGCCCCCGCCATGCTAGATGCAAAGTCTACCCACTCAACCCCAAAGAAATGATTGCCGCCGACGCATGGCTCAAAGAACAGCTCGACAAAGGATACATCGAGCTGTCGAGCTCCCCCTACGCTGCCCCCTTCTTCTTCATTAAAAAGAAGGATGGATCCCTCCGCCCAGTCCAGGACTACGCACGTGAATAGCTGGACGATACGAGACGTCTACCCCCTCCCTGACATTAGCATCCTGACCAGAGATCTTGAGGACGCGCACTATTTACCAAGTTCGATATCCAATGGGGATATCACAACGTCAGAATAAAGGACGGCGATCAATGGAAGGCAGCCTTCAAAATGCCACAAGGATTGTTCCAGCCACGCGTCATGTTATTCGGACAGTGCAATGCACCTAGCACCTTCCAACGAGTCATGGATCGACTCCTGCGCCACTAAACTCAAGTACCCGAGGATGATCTTCATATACATGGACGACATCCTCGTTGCCACACCCCTAGACCACGCATTACACCGACGCGTGGTCCACG
>WTXC01000360.1:0-16581 GCA_022496195.1 Lactifluus subvellereus | reverse complement strand
TAGTAGCGAGAATACTGTAGTTCCCAATCCAGTCACACCACTGCACTGGCACTGCACTGGCACGCCGCGCGTACTTCTTCCGTCTTACCTTCAATATCTAAACAAAAATGGCAGAGTCTAGCCCGACGATCGACTCATCCTTTGTTCTCATAGGCACAGAACAGTCTCAAGTTCTGCCACCGTCAAGACCTCCCACAGTTACTTCGGATGCAACATTTCCATCTAGCATTTCGACACCGACCTCTCCCATAGATTCTAATGTATCTTCTCTTGGAACGCTTGAGGTTTTTGGTCCTCCTCACCATATTTTTCTGCCTGACAACCAACATTTAGCCAGTCCATCACCCTTCCGCCGACCCCGCGTACATTGTGGGATCCACCCCTTCCTACGCGCACGATTGGTCCCAGGATACTACCGGCGGAATACGCACCCACGGAAGGCATTTTGTTGACGCGCATGGTCGCGTATGCAACCTTCGTGGGGTGAACCTTTCGGGGAACTGCAAGACGTGTGTCCCCATAGAACCACCTTCTGCGGGCCTACGTGGCTGACATTATACGCGCGTTCTCAGCCCCATCAATGGCGACCATTCCACGTTTCCTGAAGGGGCAGAGACAGTCACTTTCGTTGGACGCCCATTCCCGCTTGACGAGGCGCCGCAACATCTCGCGCGACTCCGGCGCTGGGGTCTCACGTTCGGTGAGTAGGACCTTGCTTTGTGCCTCCCCTCTCCGCTCATATCTGACCTTCTTCCGTTAAGTCCGTTTCCTTATCACCTGGGAGGCTGTTGAGCATGCTGGCCCGTACGTCTTCTGCTGTCCGCTCTTTACCTACGGCCGACTGACGCAGCGCACCCATACAGAGGCGTCTATGATGCTTCCTACCTGTCGTACCTCCGCGTAATTCTCTCGCTACTCCCCCAGTACGGCCTTGTTGCCGTCGTCGCACTACACCAAGACGTTTGGTCGCGTTATGCCGGCGGGTCTGGCGCACCCGCGTGGACGCTTGAACACGTGGGCTTTGACCTCCACGCGCTCGAGGAGTGCGGCGCCGCGTGGTTACGTGGCGTGTGCGGTGGCGGACACACGGAGGCCGAGCGGGGTCTGTGGCCATGCGGGTACCAGAAACTCGCAGCCTCAACAATGGCGTGCGCCTCCCTTTCCATCGTTCCCTCGACTGACTCTCGTTGATGGTGGCCCTGTTGTGCAGGACATGCTTCTGGGGTGGCGATACGTTTGCTCCGAAGCTCCGCGTGCGCGACGGGCGTCCCGATCAGCGTTTCCTGCAGGACGCATTTTTGGACATGTGGGAAGTTGTCGTGCGCGCCGTCGGCGACCTTGACAGCGTGCTCGGGTTCGAAGTGCGCCCTCTTGCCCTCCCCTCGATCAGATCCCTTCTACTCACCTACGTCACGGATGATTGCGTACAGATGATGAATGAACCGCATCGGGGGTATATTGATCTTCCCTCGCTATACGAGTTTGACTATAATACGGACCTACATTTGGGCGACATCCGTGTGTACACCTTGTAACGTCATGAACCTGGGCCCTTGCTGACTAATTGGGGATCAGCCTCCGCCTTCCAATCTTTCCTCCTCGGTGCGGGCCATCCAACCAACGTGAATCACTGGACGCGGTCCTTCCCGATGCCCACAAAGCACACCGACCAAAAGCTCCTCAACCCACAAGGTCGCAAAGCCTGGCGCCAGGATGGCCCGACCGGTGGTCTGGACCTATTGGGAGGTACACGGCGTATGGGAGTGGGACAGCACGAAGAATTCCGGAGTAGTGCTCCGTGAGAGCTACTTTGTGAACGATCCCGCTACTGGTCGTAAGGTGCCCTATTTTTCCTTGTGTCAGCTAACTTGCTGGGAAGGACTGCGCTGATAGTGGCGCAGATCGACTGGTACACGGATTTCTATTACCCATTCTTGAAGAGGTGGACAGAGCGTGTCCGTAGGGCTGTAGCTAATGGGCGTGGTCATGAGAAACTATTCTTCACAGAGCCAATACCTAATGAGGTGTAGCAAGGATCATTTGCACTTGCGTTTTCACAGCTTACTCACACACGCACTAGTTCTGTCCGCCATCATGGACACAGGAACACCAGCCTCCAAACATGGTGTTCGCGCCTCACTGGTCAGTGCTTTGCTGCCATCATCAGGCTTCTTCCCTGTGCTCACGAAAGAGCTAATCAGGTACGATCTTCGTGTGCTCTTCGAGAAGGCACACGGTGAGTTTTCCGTAAATGTTCAGGCAATCTCGCGTGTATGTTGCCATGCTCCTTGTGTCGTGGCACTGTGCTGACGTGTCGCTGGTAGGGCGTGAACCCACTCAAGACTTTCCACTGGGGCCATAAGGGAGCACGTGACAATTTCTCCGCACAGATTCGCAGCCTCGTGGAGGCTGGTTACCGCTCTCTTGGCGAACGTCCTGTGCTTATTGGCGAGTGCGGCGTACCGATGGACATGAATCGTCGTGCGGCGTTCAAGACCGACGACTGGACCTGGCAGCGGCGCATGATGGACGCGATCATCACCGCCCTAGAGCGGGCCAATGTTGGCTTCACGTATGTTCTCCCTCAGTTCCAACTATGGATGTAGTCCCTCATACATTTTTTGGCCTATCTGTAGCCTGTGGAATTATAATCCGGACAACGACGACACGCGCGGCGACAATTGGAACGGAGAGAACTTTTCGTGGTTTAGCAATTCGCGCGCTACGCTACGTGCCTCCGGACTGGCACTGCCGCTTTCGCAGGACGCGAAAGAGCTCGACCTGGGTGGACGCATCCTGGATGCCGTCGTGCGGCCATACGCAGCCAAGACGGCGGGTGTGCCGCTGAAATTCGAGTACGAGATGGCTACGGGCGCGTTCGCGTATTCATGGGCGGTACCACTCTCGGGCCCTAGCTCAGGGTCAAGCGAAGAGAACACGACGGACTGGCAGCAGCAACAGCATGCAGGTGGGCCAAACGTGCACACGCCGCCGCTCGCCGGCCATCCACAACTTCTCGCGCGTGAGACGGAAATATTCGTGCCCGCGCAGCTGACCCAGGGCCGCAGGCTCATCGTGGAAGGGCTCAGGGAGGGGGATACGTACACATACGATGCAGCGCGCCAGACACTCTTCATCTTGCCTGGAGCGCAGACAGATGAGAGCGTGCAGGTGAATGTGCAAAAGGTGAGGGTGCGGTTCGACCCGCCTGTAGGCAAAGAGCTGCCGAATGACTTTTGGGGCGACTTTGCGGTGCCTGTCGGCGCCGTGTTGGTAGTCCTACTGGCTTTTGTCGCGTACTTTTTCGTGGAGCGCGTGTAGATACCCGTAAACGTGGTAAATAGTTTCGCGTTCCATATGCTGTTATAACGACTGCCGCGGAACATTGAAATTTTTTCAAGTGCCCGAACCATTGCTGTAAATCATGATTAAGTATTTCCAACTCGAGAGTCTGGCCGGCTCCGATCTCTCATTTCTCGGTTGCTCTCAGGCTGATATGGGTAAATGATATCGATCCAGGGCACAGGAGGCAAGTCAACGATACCGCAACTCGGGAACGTTCGTTACAGCGATGACGAAGGCAACATCATTCAGGCTGTTCAGGGAACACCGAGTCATCTGAGAACTCCGAGATTTGGCGGGTAACAAAATCGAGCAGTGCGGTTGCGCGAGAACTTGAAGTTGCCGCGGGCACACCGACCCTAACTGATGTTATCATATCCGTGAAGGTGAGCGGAAATCTGCCCCCATCATGTCTCACTAGAGATGAAAAGGTCGTGAAATCGTACCAGTGATGGATATTATTACACTGGCGTTTCGAGCTGCTGCAATGCGGTCCCACAGCGGTCTCAGATTGACCCTGATTGGGGGCTCCTCGTGGAGGCCCTTGTAGCCCTCGATGATCAAGTTGGTCCCGGGAAATATGAGAGCATCATGCCAGTGGGAACAGGATGTTGAAAGCTCATGGATCGGCCACAGAAACAAACAGGTAATTGCGCTACAACTTACACTATGCCAGTGGGTGGGACTCGGAAATCTACGGCACCCTTGACTTCATGTGCCCGTTGCCGGTGTCATGGTCAGATTCCGTCGCTGCCTGTCATCGAAGTATGCGTCTATGCGTCATGGCTCTCAATTCGCTAATCGTTCCATCAATGGGCAGTGATGGTATCGCTTTGATCTACTCATTCTATCATGCTACTAACTGCATGCAAGCAGATTCGGACGACTATAGCACGCGCACGTTTCGCTCTTAACGCCTCGTGTTAAAAGTGAAACGGACGACGAACCGGATTTCTTCGCATACTCTCACGGTATTCCGTTCGTTCGGCCGAGGATTTCAGATTTTCAGGATCCCACAATCCCCATCAGCTATCGATATGTACGATTTGACTCACTGACTCAGGGGCTAACCAACTAATAACACTAATAAAGGAGCCACAAAAAGCGCACTGGTAAAGGGGTCATTAGCACGTTCCCCAACACCATATGGGGCTGTAATCACAGGGAACGTGCTAATGACCCCTTTGCACTTTTACCAGATTGCATCACAACAGTTTGGTTCAATGCTTCCGTGGAGATTGTATTTATTTTATCGTCATATTTCGGCCGGTGAGACCGGCATCGACCCAGATCTCACCACTCACCGCCGACCTACTTAAAGTCGAGTTTGTGGTGAGCTCTGGTTCTTCAGCTTGAGCTCGTCTTCCTATTCTCCACTTCGACACTGGTTGGTGAGTGACTCTAGCGACTCCTCCCCGATGGGAATGGTGCGCTGACTCATAGCAGTCCGATTCCATTTCGCACAAGCTTTTTACGATCCCTCATTTTCACTTCTACGTCCAATAATTATTGAAAACCACAATGCACGCATCTTACATCTCTCTGCTTGTTCTCGCTGCCTCCGCTGCTGTCCCTGCCCTCTCTGCTCCCCTCTCGTAAGTTGCTGCTTTCCCCTTTTCCCGCTGTGACTGATCCAGTTAACTTCTGCTAGCACTCGTAACATCGCGGTTCGGGAAGCTACTGATGTCGTCGCACGCAACGCCTCGGTGTTCGACTCGGCCATCCCCCCCAACACCACCACAAGCCCGCTCGCATACAACACCTCTACTAACCACTCCCACTCCACCACCGACCCCGCCACTGGTACCAACCCGAACGACCTCAATCTTATCCGGGTCCTCCTCGGCGCACGTTCTGAGGGCGAGTCTACCTCCTTGAATGGGCGAGGCCAAACGCCCACCTCACCAAGTCTGGGTGACTTGCTCGTGCTGAGCGCGCTGGGTAGCCGCGATCTCAATAACGACCAGGTGTTGCAGGTACGCAGTTTTCTGAACTCTATCCTCAGTCGCGTCCTAAACAGTGGTGGATTTCTTAAGATGCTGAGCGCCCTGAGTCGCCGCGACGACGACAATCGTAACGGTCACGACGAGGAGCTGCAGGCTCGCAATTTTTTGGGCAGCATACTCAAAACCTTGTTCGGTTTACGGGATGTTGTGCCCGGCGAAGTTGCGGCTCGCGATCCTCTCGGCGAGTTAGCGTCGAGCCTCGGTTTACGGGATGAAATTTCCGCCCAGCACGCGGCGCGCAATGCCACGCTCACCCCTGGCCAGATGCTTACGCTTGCCTTGCTCTCTGGATGAACTTGATTAGATGGCAGTGATGGAGGACCTGATAAGCAACTACATATGTAGTACGTATATGTAATCGCATCCGGCTTGCTAGTACTGTACTAGTTATACATCGCACGTTCTGTGAATGTGAAGGTGTTCGGAGCTCTTTACCAGTCATCCATTGAGGCTGCGCGAGACTACCATGAGTACGGGTGGGGCTGTTCTGGGCTCAGATTTGCTGTTCCCTGGAACCTGAAGGACTATCGCCATGAATAACTTTATGCCATGATGGAGGTTCGGTCCTGGGTGCGACGCGTGCTGGACTCCGACTCGGAGATGATGGCTAAGAGTATGCGAGATCATGATACCGTAGCCGGATTTTGGAATGCACAATATATAAATCCGACTCGAAGTCCCCGCCGCTCCCACAGCTATCGCACTGAAGTTTATGCCTCTGCGCCTTGTGCTCTTTGTGGCCCTTATATTAGTGTTGTTCAAATTATCATGGTCATGGATTCTGGCTTCAGTTTAAAGTTCGATCCCTTGACTCTTATGAACACGCACATCCCATCTCACTGGCAGGGTCAACAAACGTGATTATGACCTCCTTGCGCCTTTAGTCAGCCTATGGGTAGTGGGTACCAGATTACATCCCGTTCTTTTTTATCGTCGGGAAATCCGTTACAATGAGGCTGATATAGGCCATGGCATCAGGAAAAACCTCCCGGAATAATCATAAATGATTCAGACAACTTAGCACTAAATTAGTTTAACTCCCCCCTAGATACCTCGATTAGCACCTGTGCTGATTAGCGTGGGAGGACTCGGATTATCCTGATGATTTACATCTTAGCGCTTCTGCGAAGGTTGGGTATCTCAATTATCGTCATGACGGGGCCAGTGGGGTCGGCTTCAATTTCACCTGAGCTCACTCCGAGTCTGCGACTAACCGACCTAGTACTTAAGGTCAAGTTTTGTGGTGAGCTCTGGTTCTCCAGCTCTTGCTCGTCTTTGTATTCTCTACTTCGGCACTGGTTGATGAGTGGCTCTAGCGACTCCTCCCCGATGGGGATGGCGCGCTGACCCATAGCAGCCCAATTTCCTTTTGCACAAGGCTTGTCTAATTCCTGTCTTTTACGATCCCTCATTTCCGCTCCTACGTCCAACATCTATTGAAAACGACGATGCACGCACCTTACGTCTCTCTCTTTGTTCTTGCTGCCTTCGCTGCTGTCCCCGCGCTCTCTACACCCCTCTCGTAAGTTGCTGCCTTTCCTGCTTTGACGGACCCAGTTAACTTCTGACTAGCGCTCGTAACATCGTGGGTCGGGAAGCTGCTGATATCGTCGCACGCAACGCCCCCAGCTCGACCTTAGACAAGGTCACCACCCCCAACCGTGCCTTCGACGCGAGCGACATGGAACTTCTCCGGCTCCTCAACGGGCGCTCTGTGGACGATTCTACCTCCTTGAGCGGGCGAGACCAAATGGCCGACTCACCCGGACACAATAATTTGCCTGAGTTGCTCATGCTGAGCACCCTGAGTAGCCGCGACTTCACCCATGGACGGGAGTTGCACGCGCGCAGTTTTTTGACCTTCCTCGCCAGCAACGCGCTACACAGACTTGTCATTCCGGTGATGGGCGCGCTGAGTCGCGTGTTTCACCGCGACATCGACAATAAGGTGCGTGCCCACAATACTTTGGACAGCCATGCAAACTCCAGGCAGCTCACGGCACCCCAGGGCACGTTCACCCCTGAGCAGCTGCTTGCGCTTGCCTTGCTCCCTCACCGCTCGATTGATAACCTTGATTAGATGGCAGTGGATGAAGTGACCACTGACCTGATAAGCAATTATACACGTAATACGTGTACATTTGGCTTGTTAGTATGGTAGTCATGCATCGCGCGTTCTGTGAATATGGGTTTCAGAGCTCTTTGTCAACCATCCATTGGGCTGCGCGAGGTGCCATTAGTAAGGGTGAGTGGGACTGTTCTGGCTAGGTTCTGCTGCGCCCTTGAACCTGACCGACTATCGACTATCGCCATGACTGGAAAAAAGCTTTTGGGGCTCAGTCCTAGGTGCGATGTACGCTGGACTCCGACTCGGAGAATGATGGCTAAGAGCACGCGAGATCATGATACCGTAGCCGGATTTTGGATTGATAAGTCCCCGCCACTGCCACGGCTATCGTAGTTGCCGCGTGTCTACATGCGCTTTAATCGGATACTCACGTAATTCCAGCCATCCTTGGCATTGTTGCGGTCTATAACTTTGCGCAGGGTCCCAAAGGAAGGGATGAGGCTGTTACAACCACGAGGTTCCCTCCATCTTCCCACTCGTTACCGCCCTTCTCACTCTTCGAGTTAGCCGCTCCTGTTGAGCATAAGTTACGTCTGATCACCCCCAGGGATCCATTCCAAACCTACGCTGTAGCAGCATCTGTTTTCTCCGTGCCAGGGCCATCATAACCGTCGTCTGCACTCAGCTATGCCTGAGAGGGCGGGCTTGCCCTTCGTGGAATTTTATGCGGCCTCTCCAACGCATCCTAGATACCATCCCTTCGGACTTGCAAGCTCCCCTCGTACCGGCCTTGATTCCTAGTCTATACCCGTGGTGCCAGTGGGAAATAAGGTTTTACGTTCTAGCGCTGCGGCAGTCCCTGTATCATCCAATAAAAGCCATACAGCCGTGATCGCACCTCTGCCACCCCGTCGACTCTCCTCGTGACAGCGACTCTTCACGAGGGATGATGTTGCGGTCGTCGATGAGCCCTGGACAAAGACTCCGTTTCCTGTCAATGCACCTCGCATAGTCTCTGCTGTGGCGATACCATGATTCGTTGCCATTTTCGGCAGTCCACTTGCTACCACCCAACTGGTTACCTAAGGGAATAGCTTCGTAGGTCGAGCCAAGTGAGCAATCCGGGTGTCACGATGGAGACCCACAGCAGACCCCCAGAGGAGCAACGACTGAGATTGAGGCAACTTGCACGAACAAACAGAAAATAGCTCAGGACTGAGGGGACGGGAGGCGTGCAAGGTTGCTAGTGTTACCAGTACGGCAGCCTGAGATGGTTTCAAGAATTGTGTACCTATTGCAATGGCACCCGCGATGCGGGATGGATGGGGCATGGAGCAACTGGGCGAGGGTAACAAAACCGGCTTGTTTGTTGCGAACATCGAATGCCGTGTAGACGTTCTGCGGGAAGGTATCTCTGACAACTCGGTCAGAATGCCACCCATTACTGTATGATACACAGCACAGGAGCGGGAGGAAACATGGTGCGTACTCGGATGGCACTCACCAACAGGGCCATTCTTCCGAGTCGTATATTTTTTTTTTTTTTTTTTTTTTTTCCGAATTTGTATTCCGCGGCGCGTACAACTCGGCACAGAGGCGGTCACGTGAGTGCTACGTATTATGCTTAGGCGTGTGGTATGTGTATGGAGCCAGAGCTAGCTGGCTATGGGCAGCGTAAGGTTATAGGTGTGGGTGGTCGTGTGTGTTTGTGTCTGGGGGGAGCTCTCTGTCCTCCATCTCATCTCTATCTGGTGCCTATCCCGGATCCCACGATTCCCGCGGTTTAGCGCAGGTGCCCGTCTCCTCTAAAAACCGAAGCAGCGCTTGGACGCGGTTCGGTTGGGCGAAGAGCTGTGGGAGCGTACGGGGGCGGCCGTTGGCAGAAAGGTGCCTGCGGCGCACGGCGGTGTGCAAGGGGCAGGTTAAGAGCACATGCTCGATTGTTTGAATGGGCTCGCCGCAGGGGCAAGCTATTTGTTCCGGTGTGTGTAGGGGGTAGAACCGTTGGGTGTACTCCCCGATAAATGGTGTCCTGTAATGAAGCGGTACAGTGTGGAGTGTGTGAGTCTAGAGAACTTAACTGTGTCCGTAGGGGCTCTGTCTTGTGTTGGGGGGTTGTGGGGGGGGTTGTTCCTGGTCCCCGCGCTTGGGGTTGAGGGCGGGGGTTGGGAAGTGTGGTGGGGTTTTCCGTCCGGTGGTTCCAGGAGGGCGGTTTGGTAGGCAAAGGAGGTGCGTGGGGAGTGGTGCCAGCGTTCTGCCCACGCCGTGATAGCCGCGTTTGCGGCTTTTTGTTTTTGGTTTTGGATTGTGTGTGGCTCCTCGATGCTTGCGAGGTCTGCCGTGCGGGTTGCTTCGAAAGCGAGCTGTCTGGCCCTTCGGAAGCCGATGAACGGTGTTTTCCTCGGAAGCCATTGCAGTCTGATGCTAACGTTAGTGAATTTAGCGAGTAGCTCACTCAGGGTGTTCAGGTGTGAGAGGGAGACTGCTTGCTCTCCATGTGGGGACGCGTCTAGGGATCTGTTTAGTGCCGCGTCCGAGGGTACTAGGAAAACGGCTGTCGTTTGTATCTGTGCTGGTTTGGTGGCTAGGAGGATGTTCAGTGCGGTGAGTCCGGGCGTGAGTGCCCGGGTCAGTGCATCCGTCTCCGTTGCTGTCTCCCCGAAGACCTTCTCCGAGTGTCCTTTTTCCCGCCCCTCGTGGTAGAGTACGGCTGATGCTGCGCTCAGTTGTTTACCGTCGTCCCGGCCCTTGTTTGAGAGTACCGCGTCACAGTATATGTTGATTGTGTCTCCTGTTCGGCAGGCCTCCGTGAGGGCGTTGGAGACTTGTACGTAGTCCCAGTTTTTCTGTTTGGGGGTTAGTCTAACTCGCCCGTCCCATAGCGGGGCCCCTGCTGGTGGGTTAGGGAATGGTTCGATGCGCGGTCCGTTTACCGGGACCCTTGCGGCGAGTGCGCGCAGGGTCGTGGTTGCTCGGCTCCTGTTTGGCGCGGGGAGTGGGAGATCGTCAGGGGTTAGGCTTGTCCAGTCGCCTCCCAGGCGTTTGAGGAGTTGGCTGCTTTTCGGGACCCTGTATAGGCGCAGTGCGGTGTTTTGGGTGAGGACGTTCAGGTGCAGGTCCATTGGGAGGATTGTTAGCAGTTGGTGGAGGGGGTCTCGGGGCGTAGTTCGGAAGGTCCCCGAGATGATCCTCACTGCGTCGTTTTGTACCCTTTGGAGTTTTTTGACCAGTGTTACCTGTTTGCCTGTGTACCAGAGTTGGCAACCGTAGGTGAGGACTGGTAGGCATATCGCCTTGTATGCTAATCTCCATTTGGCCTGGTCAAGTCCCCGGACGGAGTTCCCGAGGAGTTGTAGCGCTTTGAGTGACGCTCGCGCTCTGTTGCACACCACGTCTACGTGGTGGGTCCAGTTGAGGCGTGCGTCGAAGAAGAATCCTAAGTACCGGATCGTGTTCGATGCCGGTACCTGGTAGTGGGTGCCGCGGGTGGGGATGGGGAGGCGGATGTGTGGTGGGGGGTCGGTTCTCTCCCCCCTCTTTCTGAAGTAAAGGAGCTCCGTTTTATCGGGCTCTGCGTTTAGGCCCGCTTTCGTCAGCCATTCCACGCACTCCTTGTACCCTCCTCGGAGCGTGGACTCTATGTCCTCCCAGTTGCGGCCGCAGGCGAAGATGACTCCGTCGTCGATGTACATACCTAGGGAGGATTTGTTCCAGCTTCTCATTTTGTGGAGGAGTGGAGCGGTGTAGATGATCGATAGGACGGGGGAGACTGGGGAACCTTGTGGGGTGCCCACTGCGAAGTCGAAGGGGTCCGACGTCTTTCCGTTGAATTTCAGCCGTACCGTGCGGTCTTCCAGGAAGGAGCTGCACCAGCTGACTAGCTCCGGCGCGAAACCCATGTCCGCGAAGACTTTGACTAGCCTTCTGTGGTTGA
This sequence comes from Lactifluus subvellereus, assembly GCA_022496195.1. NCBI lineage: Eukaryota > Fungi > Basidiomycota > Agaricomycetes > Russulales > Russulaceae > Lactifluus > Lactifluus subvellereus. Next base: position 5,231 of record WTXC01000360.1, on the reverse strand, counting down.
TGTTGTCAAAAAAGCCCTGTATGTCGAACAACAGGATGCCCGCTCTTAGTCCGGCTTGGTGGGCCGCTTGGACGTCATGGAGGAGGGTGAGGCCCGCGTCCAGTGTTGACGAGGCATTCCTCCCTCCGAACTGCATGGTGGGGACCAGGGCGTGGTTCGCCATGTCTCTGTAGATTAGTTTTGCTACTACCTTTTCGAGTAGCTTGCCCAGGCATTCGAGCAGGGAGATGGGCCTGTAGTTCTTTGCCAGTGTGTAGTCCGCGCGTTTGGGTTTGGGTACTATGCAGACCACTGCCTCCTTCCAGAGGCGGGGGTGGTGGCCGGCTCTCAGGCAGGCAGTTAGTAGGCCGACGATTCGTTCCGGGTCCGCTGCCCAGGCCCACTTTAGGAGTGTCCAGGTGTGGCCTGTTTGTCCTGGCGCGGAGCGGTTGGTCGTCTTTTTAAGGAGCGCTTCCACTAGTTGCTTGTCAACTGGTGCTAGCTGGCGCGCTGGGTGTGGAGGGGGGTCGTCTGGGAAGTGTGTATCGACCTCTGGTGGGGACTGGGTGAAGAATCGCTGTGAGAGGATATCAGCAACTTGTTCGTGCGAATGAACTAAACCCTCTGGTCCTTGGAGCGAAGGGACGTTGGTGAGTCTGCGTCCGTGTCTCCAGGTTGCGACCTCCCAGAGTTTGGCTTTTTCGATGTATTCGTCTGCCCACTTTCTCTTGGCGACTCGTATTGTTCCCTTGAGCCTGGCCTGGGCGACAGCCCGAGTCGCGGTGCAGCGTGCGTTGCGTAGGTTGAGTACCGCTATCGCGCATGCTGCGTTCCACCAGGGGGAGGCTTTGCGGTGAGGGGGCCGACGTCTGAGGAAGATTTCCTCGTTCGTCTGTTGGACGTCCTCTGTGAACCGCGCTGCCGCCTCTTCCACTTCGTCTGGGGTGGGGGAGGGGGAGGGCTGGAAAGGGTGGGAGTGTGATCTCGTCTTGAAGGCGCGGATCCACTCCGTCTCTTTCTCTGGGTCAGTTAGGAAACCGAGGTTGTCCTCGCTGGCGTGTGTGGTTGTTGCCCTGCGTGTATGGCCTGTGACGCGGAGCAGGGCGTGGTCTGAGCCCAGGCTGCCTTCCCAGTCTATTTTCAGCCCTGAGAAGGTGGTGTTTTGAATGGCGGCCTCGTTGTACCAGGCTAGATCTATGACCGAGTCCCTTTCGTGGTCAGCGCCTCTGCGCGTGATCACTCCGGGGGTGTTCGCTAGCGTGAGCAGGTTCGTGGCCGCCCATTCTTCAATGCGGGTGGCCCAGTGTGAGCGGGGGTTATCCGGTGGGGACCACGTTCGGGAGTGGGTGTTGAAGTCCCCTATTACTAGGGTAGGTGTGATTGCGTCGATGTCTAGCACTAATAGGGCCTGCAACGATGTATTATCTCGGGTGTCATGGTAGAAATTTATTACTCGCCACTGTTGGTCGTCTAGGATGACGTCTAGGACCTGCAGAGTCGGGTGCGTGCATATGTCTAAACGCGGAACCACCGTGAAGCGTGGGGCGTTGTGATTATGGGGTGTGTTTTTGCGGGCGTAGGACATAACCTTGGGACGTTGTCCTTCGGTGAGTCCGGGGTGGAGCGCTTCCCACGCTGGGGCTGCTACTCCTCCGAGGATGTCTACGCCTTCTCGGGCGTTGTCTTTCCTCGCCGTGCCTATTCTGTCGTACCAGGGTTCCTGAATTAGAAACAGATGTGTACTATTATCGCTGTTTAGTAGCGCGTGGGTGACTGCGTTGCGTTTGCGCATGTTCACCGAGGCTATGTACATGGGAGGGTGTGTCTGCATTAGGCAAGGGACACTGGGCCAGCGCCGGTTTGGGGGCGCGAGGGGGAGTATAGTTTAGCCTGGATTTCAGGGTCAGGTTCGCCCCAGCCTGTTATTTTGGCGGGGTCCATGGGCCTATAGGTAGGGCTGGTATCTACTTCCATCGTGTGGACGGTGGCGTCGTAGATACCCGCCGCTGCTCTCCTATTTAGCGCTGCCCGGACTTGGGGGCCGGAAGGGTTGGGGGGAGGGGAGGAGGGTTGGTGAGGTCGTCGTCTGGGTCGAGTACCTCTTCAATTGTGGCGCTGGGGGCTGCGGGTTGCTCCGGCTCCGGTCCTGTGCTGTTTGTTCTGCCTCTGTTCCTCGCCTTATCTGCTCTGCGTGTTGCCCGCGGGTGGAACAGTGCCCGTGCTGGGCACCTTGGGTCTCTGCAGTCGTGGCCGGTTTTGTGACAGTTTAAGCACTTGTAGTGGTTACAGTCACAGATCCCCGCTGTGGCGTGCTTTCGGGGGCATATTTTGTCATGTTCGTTGGAGCTGTGTGCTCCTCCGCATCTGTAGCATTTGACCGAGTCTCTGCCCAGGGGCAGCTTCTAGACGTTTTGTTGTGGCCTAGTGCGTGGCAGCGCGTGCACTGTATGAGCGGCGGTTTGTCGATCCATCTCTGGATTTTCACTTCTTTGCCGAAGAGTGCGGGCCGGTTCTTGAGGAGGGTGTTTGTGATGGAGCCGTCTGGGTCTGAGATGGCGAATGTGATGGTGGAGTATGAGGCGTTGAGGTGGTCAACTGGTCTGAGCCACCTCGGGGGCATGGCGAAGGAGACTTTCTTGAGGCCTGGCATCGTCCTTACCTCTTTTAGGAGGGCGTCTGGTCCGAACGCCATGTAGTCATCATCCACTATGGGTACTCCATGTGCCAGGAGTCGGGTCCATCCCAGCGATGGGCGGAGTTGACCCAAGCCGTGGAACGGCTCCATGAGGATGTGTTCATATGAGGCTATGATTTCGAAGGGGATGTGGCCGTCAAACGAGTATACAAAGTTACCTTTGCTTCTCGGATGTATGCTCCAGCGTCCCGCCCTCAGTGGGATTGGTTTGGCTACTACCTTTGCCATTTTGGCCCGCACTTCACGGACTATGGCGTCGGCCGCGCACTGTTACGTTTTCTCCTTCGGACTGAGCGGACCGTCTCTTTTCCATTTTCGTTACGATACCTAGCCTGCGTCTCGCCTCATGTTCTAGGCCCCGATAGCTATGACTCGTTGCGCTCCACTGGACGTGGAGCGCATACTATACTTAGCCCTGACTCGATCCTGACTCACCCCGCTCCACAGTGGCCTGTGGGGCTGGTACTATACTTAGCGGACTACTCCACTACCCTCGTTATGACTCGGTAGTAGTAGCATGTGACTCCCCTGTACCAGGCCTATATAAGGGCCTTAGTTTGCGTAGAGTCAAGCCCTAAGCTTGACTTCGTTTCTTAATCGACTCGTCTTGCCTCCTCACTTGAGCTCGCCGCTCTAAGCCGCCTTCCCTTACTTGAACTTGCCACTTCAAGTCGCCTTTGCGTTTATCGCTCAGCAAGGCTCTGCTTCGCTCTCACGCCTCTCTGAGTTGGCTGCAACAACTTAGCTTTGGGCCTTCGCACCAAGTCACGTGCTCGCCCTACTCCGAAGAACTTAGCTTCACTCTCGCGTCGACGTGAACACCAGAAGTGTCACGCTCAGGACCACGTGCTCGTTGCCCTCGCACGTGTTCACTCTTGCCCACGCCCAAGTCGCACAAGTCGTGCTCACGGCCCGTCGAGCCGTAACACGCGCGCACGGATCTGGATCTCCGTTTGGGGGTCGATGTGTCCCCCGGTGCGGATAACCGTTACCTCCGTGACTGTTGGCAGGGGGTTGCCTTGCCTCGGCGGTGCTGGTGCCTGCTGAATGTTCGCTGCGGCGGCCGCAACACCTGCGTATGATGCGGGTGTGAGGTTGATCTGTGGGGGTTGGGTCGGCACTTGTTCATCGGTGTGCGCTTTACCTTTCCCTTTTCTTTTCCTTCTGTTGCTGGGGACGGTGGTGAAGCCGTCTCCATCGTTGTTGGTGGGTCTGGGTGGGTCAGCAGGTGTTACCGTGTGCCCTTGTGGTCCCGGTTGGCCTTCCTGTCTGTCTGTGTAGTCAGGTGCATCCGTTGCTTTGTAGCGCGGAGCGGTTCGGGCAGGTGGGGGGGGCATAGAGACTCGTTCGAGTGCTTCTATCCGTGCTGTGAAGGGTGCGAGGGCCGCCCTTATGGCCGCTGTGATCGTGGAAAGATCAGTCTGTTCAGTCGGTGGGTTGGGTTGGGGTGTCTCCTTGGCCGGTCCCAGGTTCAGAGTGACCTTTGGGCTCAGGCTTAGGATTGCCTGGGCGCTGGGTGTGGTCTTTCTTGGCTGGGGGGTTGGGGAGGGGTCTGCCCGCGTTATGATGCGGGCAGGTGGGATGGATGTTGTTCGCCCTCGCGGCGTGGATAGGGGCGAGGGTGCTTTCCTTGTTATCTGAGGTGTGCGTGTCCTCGAGGAGGATGGTGTGCTGGGTCCTGCTCCAGGGGTCGAGCCTGAGACCGTGCGCTTCCTACCTATGGTGGGCGTGGTGCAGAGTCCCTCAGGGGGGCGAGGGGCAGTGTGGTGGAGGCCGATTTCTGCTGCCGCGGTGAGGAAGTAGTTTGTGTTCCTGCTACACGCGGCGGCCGATATCTCAGCCTCCTGTGCTGCGGCGCGTCTGTCGATCTGATCAGCTTTCCATTGCCGCCAGGTCTCTTCGACCTCTGCAGCGGCGGCTTTGGCTGCTTTCTCATTGAACAATCTTTTAAGTTCGGAGTACCATACTTCGTATGTCTTGTGGTCAGTCGAAAGGTGAGTACCCAGGTGCTCATTGGTGGCTGCGAGGCGGTGGAAGAGTGATGGGTATTTTGGGCCTAGTGGCTTGGGGTCAGTCACTTCGGCTCTTACTTTTTCCAGGGTGTCCTGGTTCTGGGAGTAGTGGAGGCTGTAGCCTCGTCCGATTGCCGCTAGTAGCGCGCAGGAAAGGCTGGCCCAATCCGTGGGGTTTAGCGGGGTGGGCTCCTGTGGTGAGTGATATCCTTTTTCAAGGACTGTTACCAGCAGGAGGGCTGCCGCGTTAAAGCGCTCCGAGGGTGCGTCAGTTCCTGTGATGGCTCCATTGAAGCCCAGCGGGCCTTCCGGGGTGTACTGGAGCGGGGCTCTGGCCTCAATGATGGCTTCATTGAGTGAGCGCATGTGCTCGTCCTCGGTGGCTGCAGGGGGGGCACTTCTGAATGGATTGTCAGGAATGCGGCTCGGGGGGTTTTCGCGCGGAAGCGTGCATGTGGGGGGTCTGGGGGTTTCTTTGGGAGGGGGGGGGGGTTGGTTGTGGGGTTAGGGTTGGCCCTAATGGGGGTTGTGGATCAAGCGCCATG